>CAWUFW010022641.1:0-91195 GCA_963921515.1 Calotriton arnoldi
ACGGGAGAATTGGTGCTGGGGTGCGGGGTCATATGACCTAGTTGGAGGGGGATGCGGGCATCACCGGCACTACGGGGGTGATCCCCGTGTGAGGCGCGACACCTTTAGGGGGGGTAGCCTGTGCCACAAGGTTTGGGGACATTGTTGTGCCCAAAGATACCAGAATGCCCAAGAGAGGGCCAGGAGGCACCAGCGATGTATATGTGATGCCCTGAGGTGGTGACAATACATATCATACTGTGCAGTTTTATCCCCAAAGGAGGGGGCCTGCTGTGTTCACAGAATAGGCTGCTGCTGCCAGTGTTTACTATGGTGCCCTCTGGCAGATGTTTAGGCATTATGTGCTATGCTTAGTACCCATGTGTGCAGTGTTTATTATGGTACACTGCTGCTGATTATGTTTGGCATAACATGCTATACTGAGAAGTGCTATGATGGTCATGCCTCATGATTGATGCGTAATGTGTGGTGCTAAGAGCACCTTTACCAGTAAAGACTGGTTGCGTTTCTTCCTCACTACTTGTGTGTTCTAATAGTGATGGCAGTGGCCCGATTGGCCCTGTAATGTATATAATCCCCTGTAAAAGTAATACCTAGTGCCAGGTGGCACAGTGTACATATGTGATTATGCTCTGATGTGTTTTATGAGTAATACAAAGGCTATTTTTTTATATAACCTTGCATGGAGTTTCTTTTCTGGTGTGCCTAGTGTGTCGCTGCTGTGTGAGTGTGTTGCGCAAACGCTTTACACATTGCCTCTGGGATAAGCCTGACTGCTCTGCCAAGCTACCAAGGGGGTGAGCAGGGGTTATCTTCAGTGTGTAACTCCCTTGCCCTGACTAGAGTGGTGGTTTCTGTCTGGCTTAGGCGCATGCCCTAGCCAACCATAAATCCCATTTCTAACAACCATCAAAGCACCAGCTGTTTTGTACTGATCCTGCCGTAGTGGTTGTTCTGTAAAACAGCTGTTAAAATCCAGTGGCACTAACGAGTGTATCAACAAGCATTGCCAAATTTAGACTACCACATAAATTCACCCAACATAAAACCATTCTATACCACATAACAACAATCCACATAAATACACTCCACAGCATACCATATAATTACAATCAGCATCATTTCACTCAACGCCCGAAGTTCCACGGCTCACCAATCAACCCAACACATTCCATTACACACCACATAATTCAACAATAACCCACATAATACAAATCAACAATACAATTACATAATACACAGCATTTTTATTTTTTATTTTACAGAGTTTTATATAGCGCGAACTTGACCCAAATCGGGTATCAGAGCGCTTTACATTAGCACCAGTTGCATTACATGAGGACACATTCATTTTTGTTAGGCACGGAGAGATTAAGGGCCATATGTAGGTGGGCTAATACCGGTCGGTAACGGCCGAAAATCGGTAAATTTCCCGTTACCGACCGGTATTTAGCCCTTTGCGATGTAGGAGGCCGGATTTAAGGAGTCGGTAATTTACTGATTCGTTATTTTAAGGAATCAGTAAATTACCGATTCCTTAAATCCTATGTAGGGAGCACTCAAGTGAGTGCATTTTTGGTTTAAGGATTCGTTATTTACCACCAACTACAAGTTGGTGGTAATTACCAAATACCTTTTAAAAAGCAATTTTGTGCTTTTTTAAAAGTGCCATGTGGCAGACATACATGCCCTTAGGGCATGTATGTGCGCCACATGTGAACACATGCACGATTCAGGGGTGCAACAGGGTGTCAATTTGACACCCTGCCACCCTTGAATATGCTCCCCTATTACCGATTCGGTATTTACAGAATCAGTAATAGTGAATGGCTTCCCATTCATTCCTATGGGCCTCCAGGCCCATAGGAATGAATGGGAAGGTATTCCTTATTACCGATTCGGTAAATACCGAATCGGTAATAACGAATATTACCGATTCGGTAAAATGTACCGAATGTTTACCTACATTCTATTTACCGAATCGGTACAATTCGGTATTTAGGAATCGGTAAATAGAAATTACCTACATATGGCCCTAAGTGATTTGCCCAGAATCACAGGATGTTCAGCGTCATTGCCAAGACTCGAACCCAGTTCCCCAGATTCGAGGTCGACCGCCCTAGCCATTAGGCCAACTCCTCTCCCCTAAATACATACATACAATGCACACCACACCACATAATTACACATCACACCACAAAATTACACAGCACACCACATATTTAAACTTCCCTACATAACACTCCGCAACACAAAATACCATACCACAAAATTACTCTCCATAACACACAATGCTACTCCACATAATTTCTATATACTAAATACCACATAATTTCTATCCACATAATTTCACTGCACAACATACTACATAATTCTACTACAAACCACATGCATACACTCCACTCCAACACACATAAATAAAAAACATTTACATTTACAACAACAATAGCTCCAACTCTTGTTGGCCCTATTGGGATCACAGGGGACTCCAGAACCACAGTTACGGGGTCATGGTATTCCTACCCTGAATCCTTTTCTTTTTTTAAACTTTTTTTGTGGGACTTTGCTGAAGCCGAGTCCCAAAATGGCTGGCAACACTTCCTGGTTAAAGTGTTGGCAGCCAATCAGATTTGAGCATGGGAACTGTCGAATCCTCAGAGGAGGATTTCTTTTAATATCTCAAAAACTACTGAACGGATTTACACCAATTTACAAAAATGTCGCTTTTTGGACCAACATCTACCTTTTGCCAAATTTGATGTAATTCCGTTCCGCAGTTCAGGCTGTAGTTGTGTCCAAAATCTCTAAGGGAATTAACATGGGGAAAATGTGTTTTGGGACCCTCACCTTTTTCTTGGCCCCCGCTTGATGGATCACCACAAAACTTTCAAGACAATAGACGGAGTGAGCGTCATACTAGTTTTGAAAATTTCGCGAGGATTCGTCAAACGACGGCAATGCTTTTGGCAAATGAAAAAACGCTCTTCCTATGAAAACTAGGTCCTAACTATACCTACCTACTGGTGAATAAGTTCATTACATTCACGAGAATTGTCGCAGTTTTCTCATGACATCACTAGTCTCAAAACCAATGTTCCATTAAAAAAAAAAATGTTTTGTTCTAGAGATATAATTGAGAATTTAGACAAGATACAAGAGAACATATAAACAGAAAATGTCCTTGTCTGATGCAGTAGGGTGCCCGAAGAGGCATGGAAGTGCAGTTGTTTCCGTTGAAGTTAATACAGCAAGGCAAGGTTGCTAAGCCTAGTTAACATATTATGTCAAATTACATAAATCCGAAGTAGGTACTGTTCCATTCGATCTTAACATCAATGTAACAGCCAGCTCGTGCTTCGTGACTCAATCTCTTCTTCAGGGCAAAGCTGTGTAAACGATTTCAATTGTCTTCGTTTACTTCACTGATTGCCTGCTTACCTCACCTGTCACCTATTTCGTATTTATCTAAGAGAACCTTCCCTTAACCCTAGTTCAGGATTTTAGTTTTATTTTTGAATGCCTTGAGGGGGAGGCAGGCCCCACCAGGCTAACCGATAACTCCCCCCTCCCTCCTCTACCTTCTCCTCTCCTGTCAGTTGGACCTGCTGGCCATACGGCAGACGCAATAGTAGGAATATCCTTTACATTGCAGAAGGTTGTCCTTCTTTTTGAGTTATATCCAATTTTCGATATCATGGTTTAATTCCTGACATTCTATTACACATAAAAATAATAGGCATGATAACCTTGTTTCCACATTTTTGGCCATGGAATTGTATTACTTCTTTGGCCCAAAAAAGGTTTGAGTGACTAAAAAGATGGCCGCAAATCAAATCACTCTCTGAGATTGAAGCTGAGACAGTATACATTTTCTACACATTAAGAAACTGTAAGTTATGAAGCTGTAGACGTCCTTTTCCGAACTCTGAAATGATGTGTGTGTTTACATCTTTCTTAACTCGACTAAGTGGTTGCCCACGTACACCTTTTATCAAACCTTCAGGGGCTTATTTACGCGCCCCTTACGACGCCAGTGCCTCACTTCTTATATGGAAAAAGCATAAATGACGGCCCTCCTGTGTATGTGGCATCGCACCTTTAACAATTGCAAGAGGTGGTAGTGTTGCACCTGACAGACCCCAAGCAGTGTGTGCTTCACATGGTACATAATTACATGAGCAATTGTTCCAGAGTTACGCTCGTGTTCATGTGCTGCGCAACGTAAAACAGTAAGGGGCAGTGTCGTAACAAAATGGACCCTAATGAAGTATGGAAAATGGGTCTCCTATCCCCATGGTGGGTAATACAAAAAACACAATTGGGGACAAATTGGCCCCACAAAACCCATGGGCCTAGGTGCCACTGCACCTACTGCACCATGTTAGCTACGCTTCCTGGTTAAGGACGTGCTAGATTTGATATCAATCAATCAAATGCTTTATTTCGATTGCTAGAATCATAAAAGCAACAAACAAAAAACACAGACCGACATTCAAAGTACAATCTAACACATTAATATAAATACATGATTTGATAAAGTTAAAAAATAGCTAAAAAGATACTATAAGACTTTTAAGACCTAAAAATTGATCTAGGATTTAAACATTTTTTAAAACAGCTATATACAAGGCCTTACAAAATGGTTAAAAAAGTGAGCCTAGATGCACAACCAGACATAATATACGGAGCTTGCGAATAAAAACATTTATACTAAAATATCAAGGGAGATGAAGGGAAACAGCCAGAAGTTGGGAAGTATATAAGCAGACATAAATATTTATCCCTCCACAAGCGTGCTAGTACCCTTTAATGCTTTATTTCTGATGATCCAGGCACGGCTCAAAAACTTCGCCACCCCACATGAAAAAAGCACACCTGGGTCAGTTTTTAGGATGCGCAAAGCAATCCTATAGTCACGTGTGCCCATAATTTTACAGACCGGTTTTATCCAGCTGGACCTAGCAATGGAATATGCCGGACAGTTAAACAAAAGATGGGGCAAGCTTTCCAACGGCGCTCCACAGCAAGGGCATGCCTTACTTTGATACTTGTGAGAGTGCCACTTGGAGGTGGTTGCATTAATAGGAAGTGTACCCAGCCTAAATTGCATGAATAACTGTCTATCACGTGGTATCTGGATGTTATCCAAGTAGGGCTCCAAACCTCTACACTGTTTGTGGCGAAAGAACTCTTCTGTTAAGCTCCCCATTTCTGGATTGCTCAGTTCTTTGGTATCGACCCAGTTCCAATAGGTATGCTTAAGCTCTGCCTTGGTAGGTGGTATCTGAGTTTCCCATGCTTCCGTAAAGCTCAACTTGGACAGCAGCCTTCTAACACTGGATATCCACTTTACCCTATGCCCTAAGTCTAGACCTATCACCTCTGTTAGGGCCGCAGCATAATTGACAAGCTCTGGGGTGCGCATCACTCGCGCCCAAAAGAAGAGGGCGCAATTTTGCAATATCCCTAAAAGGCCGTCTGCCCATATCAAACATCAGGGGGTTAATGGAGTGTTACTTGGAAGCATTACCAAATCCCTCAAAAACTTATTCTCGGACCTACCAATATCTTCGGTGTTTTCAAAGCCCCATAGCTCCGCCCCGTACAACGCAGCGGCTGCGGCTTTGGCTTCGTAAATTGCAAGAGCTGGGGCTACCGGTCTACTATAGGAGGCCCGATGTTCTTTACTGAGAGCTCCAGCAGCACGTTTGTGATTTAATAACATCTTAGCTAGGTGCGGCTTCCAATGCATTTTGTCAGTGAGGCGGATGCCCAAATAATCAAACACATGTACCCTCTCTAATCGAATATTATTTAAAATTAAATCATTTTTAAAAGCCTTGTATGGATTAAAAGCCATGAATTTTGTCTTTTCTGTATTAATAACCAGACCCCTGGATTCGCAGAATAGCTGGTATCGATTAAGAAGTCTTTGAAGCCCAATCGGGGTTTTCGACACCAGAAGGGTGTCGTCGGCAAACAACAATGTAGGAACTTTCTCGCCCGCCAGAATTGGTGCATCTGACTGGATCTCCTGAAGAAATCTCACCACCCCATTGATGTACAAAGAAAACAGGGTAGGTGCCATGACACACCCCTGGCGGACTCCCTGCCGACTGGAATCTTTTCTGTTACCTCCCCATGGGGACCCCACCTAACTTGGGCGAAGTTTCCTTCGTGCAAACGAATTAAAAATTAAGAAGGAGAGGGGGGCACCCATATCCCTCAGCGTTTGCCAGAGTCTTAGCCTAGGAACAAGATCAAAAGCTGTTCTTAAATCAATAAAAGCAAGGTACAGACTTCCCTTACCAATAACAACAACCTTCCAATATATAAGCAATAACCTGAAGACTTGGTCAATCGTGCCTGTGTTTCTTCTAAACCCAGCCTGATATTGGGATAAAATATCCTCCTCTTCAGCCCAAGTCTGTATTCGCTGTAGGAGAACTCTACCTACCAACTTTTGCATGGCATCTATTAAGCTTATTGGCCTGTAGTTTGATGGGTCTTCCCTATCCCCTTTTTTAAATATCGGGACCACCAGCGCTCCTTTCCAAGAGTCAGGAATAGGGGATCCATTGGCTATGATATGGCGATGTCAGCTCTGTAGTCAGAATGCCCTGTACAGGTTGCAGTTGTTCGTAGTTCAGGTGTGCTGATGCCGCAGAGCACTTGACAGTCATATCTCTCTCAGACAGTAAGCAAGGACACCATGTGTATTCTAGTATATGAATAATTGTGTTCAGCGGTTTGCTAATATCTTTGCATAAGTCTTTTGCTCACTACCCAGCAGTACGACAGGACAGCATGTGGAGCGTTTGAGAAAGTCCTTTTTGCCCTGTAAAAGTAAAATAAAAGCCTGTAGTAAAGCTGCAGATGGGCAATCCACAGCATTATAAAACCCTTGGGTACCAGACTCGACAGATGAGATAAACCATTTCCGAGACACAGTAATAAATGGGATAAAATACCCCCTGCAGAACGTTATAGGGATATTACAGCTCACGAGGAGTTTCGTGACCAAAGGAACGCAGCCGAAGGCCGAGTTCCCTTTACAAGCTCAAGGAACCCAGAGGTGGCTTGCAATATACTTTACGATTTATACCACGTGGCCACACCATAACCCTTTCCACAAACCATTTAAATCCTTGATGTGGTGCCCTTTCACATGAAAGAGATAGGATGTAAACATAAAGAATACAATTAGAATATGTAGAGCAAAATTAAATACACTAAAGAGCTTTTAGATATTTATTGCAAAATGGTATTGCAATCAATTCAATACAAATCACATTTGGAAAAAAACGCTGTGGCTTAGGATGTGTAAAAACATGCAGAGAGATTCTCTCTTTCATATAATTATCTTGAACACTGGAAAAAATAAACATGTTGCCATAAAAGTCTCCTTTCTGATTACAACTGTTCATCTAAAAAAGCAGAGCAGAAAGAATGAAAAGCCACCTTTCGATTTCGTGTTTTTTAATTAAGTTCCCTGGCCTGCCTTTTCCCTGGCTGTTGGGTCTGGCAGGAGGCATTGTGACAACTCAGCTGTAATAAGTTATTACAGTTGAGAAGATATGTCATCTCTTTATTACAGGCAACTAGGGACGTCATAACCGGAAATTAAAGAGAGAGATTGTTGGCTATTATATAAAGGCAGCCTACACTAATACAGGCCCTGCGCGTCAAATAAAGTTTGTATAGCGAAGATGCAAAGAGCAAAATGTTCCTGAGGCTGAGGATACAGGCAAACTATGCTCAAAGGATGGTTAATTGTGGTGAGGCTGACGGACGGGGGGATTGGGGGGTTCTCTGTGGTGGTCCCTCAGTCCACGGGTGATGAGGGGCAACTCTGGCCACGGAGATCGGGGTCCCTCAAAGTCCTCTACTTTGCAGTAGTCAGTCATCCGATGCCCTTGTCCTTGATTCCCCAATTCATTAACAGGGCTAGATAATGCTAATATCTGACCTGTTCGGTAGTATGGTGACTGCATTTGTTTTCGGGTTGGGCGACCAAATCTGGCAGGGAAAAGGTCTAGCGCACTAAAGAGGATACTTTGGACAGTTACCTGGCCACCAGAGCGTTTTTGAAGGCAGTTCCAAACTTTACAGGATGACCACTATAGACATAAATGGAGAGGTCCTGATGTTGCAGATACAGGCAAAAGATGCTCAAAGGATGCTCTGGTTGTGGTGCGGTTGATGGGGGGGGGGTCTCTGTGGTGGTCCCTTGGTCCACGTAGGTGAGTGTCAACTCTGGCCATGTGAATCAGGGTCCCTAAAAGTCGTCTACGTTGCAGTAGTCAGTCCACTGATGCTGCAATACTGGTCTCCTTGCACTGCGTTTGGGGCACAATCCTTAGGTGGGGGCTGGTGTCTCTTGAGTACGATGAATTTGGAATTTGATAGTACTCCCAAGTCCGGCAGACACAGGGGCAACTTTTGTCTATCTTGGATTTGTCCTTTTGTGCACCCGTTGACTGGCAGTGGCAAAACGTCTGCGGTGGGTACCAACTTGTCGATTTGGGCTCTTTCAGCTCTTGTATCCCTGGAGCAGCTGACTAATCCTTGGAGTCACTGATGTGGGTGAAGGCGGGAAGCCAACTTTTCCTCAAGTCAGGAATCGCAGGCACAGTCCCAATCTCACTAGCCCAAACGTGCAGCAGGTGCAGTCCTCTCAGCAGTGCAGCCTCTCTTTGTGCAGGTTACAGGCAGCAGGGCAGTCCTACTTCAGTTCTCTCTTTGATTCCAGCATGATCTGAAAGGCAGTGTGCCAGGGGTGTCACATTTTTCCCAGGAATGAGCCCCGAGGGGACCAAGAGGTTCCTAGACAATCGGCTACCGGTCCCCTCCTACCTAGTGACATGCTTCCTGCAATGTGTGACATCTAGCTATCCCAGACTGCCCCATTCTTGCCCCTTTCAAGATGGCACAGCGCTTCCTTGGTTGTCCGGAGTACGGCAGCCCACCCTAGAGATGTGGCTACCAGTGGACCTCTCACCTACTGGAAAACAGGTTTGGGGACAGGTTTTCCCTCTCTGACTCCCGATTGTCTGCAGGAACAAAAGATATCCTGCTCAGGGATGTTGCTGCAGTCAACCCTTTAAAGGTGGCTTCCCTTTTGAAGCTTGCCTTTTGGGCTAACAGCCTGAGTTGCCATCCAAGAAGAGGAGGTAACACCTTGCTCTGCAGCAACAGACTTTGTTCCTGGGTGGGGGAGTTGTTTACACATCTCCCCAAGCGGCAGAAAGCTGATTGAGTGCCAGGGCCTTTGTAAGGCAGATGGACTAGCTGGAGTACAGAGTGGCAACTTTCTAAAAGTTGATTTCTTTAATAGTGGCATTAAATTCGGCCTGGGCATCAGGTTGGGTTTAATGCCACGATTAATTTGATACTTTACTTGACCCACTTAGGTAGTCCCATTCAGAGGTTAGCCCGGCTGGGATGCCAGCGTTAACCCTGTGTTATCCAATGGAGCTTTTAATCTTTCCACAGTAAAACGACAATTTGAAAGTGTTGCAATTGAGACATAGGAAAAATATATGTCCTATTTAATAATATATGGCTCCCTGTGGGGGCTTTGCCATCAGTTATAATAGCAAAGTCGAACTAGCAGTGTAAAGACGCCCTTTAAGTCTGAACCAGCAGGCTGGGGTTCATTTTGTCCTTGTCACATGCAGGATGGCACAAACAGAGCTGCATCCCTTGGGACTTATAAATAAGTTATTACTTGCCAATTGGGTTTATCCAATTCAACATATCCTTTGTATATGGTTAGAACACTGGCACTGAGGTCTGGTTAGCAGGCCTCAGGGCACTCTCAGAGTAAAAAAAAAAGCAGTATCAGTCCCAAACTTTGGGGTTGAACATGCAAAAGAAATAATTTCCTTAGATGGCCCCCCTCCAGACGAAAGGTGATGAGCAACCTAAACCTCATCCTGGTGATTCTCATCATCTAAGTGTAAGAACCTGCAAAGGCCATCTGGATTGACATGGTCAGCCCCAGGTTTGTGTTCCACTATAACGTCCTTACCCTGCAAGGAAATGGACCACCTCAACAGTCTGGGTTCTCTCCTTTCACCTGCATCAACAATCTGAGAGGCCTGTGGTCAGTTTGAACAATGAAGTGAGTCCCAAGCAAGTAGGGTCTTAGCTTCTTTAGGGATCAAATCACAGCAAAGGCTTCCCTCTTAATGGCACTCCAAAGCTGCTCTCTGGGAAGAGTCACCTGCTAATAAATGCAACTGGTTGATCTTGACCCTGGTTATTCAGCTGTGACAGTACTGTCCCAATACTAGGTTCTGAAGCATCAGTTTGGACACCCAACTCTTTCCTAAAGTTGGGTGCTTTTAGGACAGGTGCTCGCATGTAGCTCCTTAAGGGTATCACAAGCCTCCTGACATGTCAATCCATATGACTTTTCTTGGCAGCTTCTTGGAGGTTAATTCTGTCACAGGCACTACTATGGTACCATATCCTTTTTACAAACCTCGTATAGCACCCATTCATGCCTAAAAACGTTCTGACTTGGGTCTGAGTCTTTCGACCTTCCCAGGTCAGAATTCTCTTGATTTTGGATTGGAGAGGTTACACATGGCATCCAACTACTTGACGGCCCAAGGACACTACAGACCCCTGCCCTATCTGGCACTTACTTGCCTTGATAGTCAGCCCTTCCTGTTGAAGGGCTTGAAGCACTTCTTGAGGTGGACTAGGTGATTCTCCCAGGTCGAACTAAAGACAGCAATATTATCCAGATATGCTGCATTAAAACTTTCCAAGCTTGAAAGTTCTCTATTCACCAACCTCTGGAAACTGTCATGCGCATTTTTCACCAGAAGGGCACCAGCTTGTACTGAAAGTGGCTTTCTGGGGTTGAAAAGACAGACCTCTCATTGGCTCCTTGTGTGAGGGCTATCTGCCAATAACCTGAAGTCAGTTCAAAGATACTCAGAAACCTTGCAGCCCCCACCTTATCAATGACCTCACTCGCTCTTGATATGGGGACAGCATCAGTCTTGGTGACTGTATTTAGGCCTCTGTAGTCCACACAGAATCTTTAATTCTGGTTTTCCTCCTTTTACATTTGGTTTAGGCACCAGAACTACTGGGCTGGCCCAAGGACTACTAGAGGAGTCAATGACCCCCAACTCAGGCATTTTAAAACCTCTGCTTTAATGCTAGCCTTGGCCTGTTCTGACAATCTGTAAATTTTACTTTTGACAGGTAACATATCACCTTTGTCCACATCATGTGTGCACTATGTTGTCAAACCTGGGGTCAAGGAAAGCAAGTCAGCAAACTGACCAAGCAAGTTGTAACAGTCTCTCTGCTGCTGACCATTCAATATGGCAGAGATAACTACTCCATCCACTGAGCCATCTTCGACATTGGTTGACATCAGGTCTGGGAGATGTTCACTTTCCTCCTCTTCTTCACCATCTGTTGCCATGAGCATGATAATGTCAGCTCCATCATGATGTAACTTGATCCTATTCATATGTATCATCCTATGAGGGTGTCTTGTGGTACCTAAATCCACCAAGTATGTGACTTCTCCCTTCTTTTCCAAGCTAGAGTAAGACCCAGTCTATTTGTCTTTGGAGTGCTGTGGGTGCTACAGGCTCCAACACCCAAACCAATTGCCCAGCCTGGTATTCCACCAGGGAAGCATTTTGTTCATACCAGTGCTTGACAAACCCCAGGCTGGCCTCCAATTTATTTTTCCCACCTTTTTCATGTATTCAGCCATCCTTGAGCGAAGGCCTAGTACATAATCTAGGATGCCCTGTTTTGGCTCCTTGAGAGGGCTCTCCCAACCTTCTCTGGCCAAACTTAAGGGACCCCTTACAAGGTGTCCAAAGAGCAGTTCAAATGGACTGAATCCTACTCCTTTCTGGGGAACCTCTCTATAGGCAAACAACAGACATGGCAGAAGAATATCCCATCTCCTCCTACGTTTATCAGGTAAACCCATGATTATGCCATGCATGGTCTTGTTGAATCTTTAAACAAGGCCATTGCCTTGTGGATGGTAAGGGGTAGTGAATTTATAAGTCTCTGCACACTCATTCCACATTGCTTCCAGATAAGTAGACATAAGGTTTGTGTCTCTATCTGAAATGACCTCATTAGGGAAACCCAATCTGGTAGAAATACCAAGTAAGGCTCTAGCTACTGCAGGAGCAGTGACTGTCCTAAAGGTTATGGCTCCTGGATATCTAGTGGCATGGTCCACTACCACCAGGATAAGCCTATGCCCAAAGGCTGTAGGCGGGTATAGTGGGACCAACTATGTCAAACCCTACCCTCCCAAAGGGAGTTCCCACCACTGGAAGTGGTATGAGGTGAGCCTTTGACTTGCTATCTATTTTGCCACTGGCATGACAGGTAACACAGGAGCGACAGAACTCCTTCACCTTTTCTGATATCTGAGGCCAATAGAAGTGATTGACCAAACTGTCCCAGGTTTTTGTCTGCCTGAGATATCCAGCAAAGGGGATGTCATGGGCTAGGTTAAGGAGGAATTGTCTGTACTGCTAAAGGACCACCGCTCTCCTGGTTGCCCCTGGTTTGGGGTCCCTTGCCTCAGTGTAAAGGATTCCCTCTGCCCAGTAACATGTCCTCCCTCCAGTCTGGCCGCCAACTGACTCAGGCCCTCATGAGTGGGGCAAAACATTTGCCCCTGGCTTAAGTCCTCTTTGGAGGGAGGGGCCACCTGCTCCTTGAAGTTCTCCCAGGTCAGGGAAGTCCTACATGGCAGCACCCTGATCTTCAGAGACTGGGCCTTCCCCTGAGAGTTAGGCTCCCTCTGGTTTTGGGGACTTTTTCAAGATGCCTTCCTAGGCTTTCTACCTCTCCTCTTGATACTAGGGACTTGGTCCACTCTTTTAGGATCCACAGTCTCTTGACTTTCCCTTAAGGCCTTCTGTTCTCTAGTGGAGACACAAACCCACTCAGAGAGATCCAAGATTGCTGCAGGAGTCCCTCTCTCCACCTCTGCCCAAGCAGAAGTTTAAAGGTCATTGCCCAGTAGACACACTACTGGCATAGCAGGGGACACAGCTACTTTCTTAGGGCCAGTAACCCCACCTCCCCACTCAAAGTCAACCACAGCTATGGGATGTGACTTTGTAACACTGTCGGAGTTAATAATCTCATGCACTTCATCAGGCAAGATCTGACTTGGGGAAAGCAGCTTGGCCATAACCATGGTTATGCTGGCACCTGTATTCCTCAAAGCCTGGACTTCCACCCCATTGATTCTTGGCCACTGCCTGTACCTTACTCTACTGACATGCCAGTGGGCCAAGGGTTCCATTTTCCTCACCACCCAAGGAAACTGATGTGGCTTCAGTGTAACTTCTGCAATCCCCAGGGACAACTTCCACCCCAGTCCCTACACAGGCAATTCCCTTGGAACTATAACAAGTGTATGATTTCTTTGTGCATGCAGGATCCCCTTTCCTGTGTCCTGGCTGTCTACAGTCAAAGCACACCCCAGCCTTTGATGGGTCAAGATTATTTCCCTGATACCCCCTCCCCTTCTGGAATTGGAGTGTGACACTGGGCTTCCCACCTTGGGCATCTTTTGGGGCCTCTTTGAGTTTCTCTGGCTTTTTGAACTGGAACCCATCTTTCCCTGAAGGGGGGCCCTGTCCAACTTTTTTGTGTTCACCACCATGGGACTTCTTGAGCACCCTAGTGCGTACCCACTCATCAGCTATCTTCCCCAGCTCTCTCGGGTTATATAGCTTAGAGTCTACCAGATACTGATGTAACTTCTCTGAGGGTCAAGTTGCAAGGATGTGTTATTTTACCAATAAATTGTATAGGGCCTGTAGGAAAGTGCCCCTTTTTGCATGGTTGCCCCCCACGTTTTGCCTAATGTTGATGTGCTTTGACCGAGTTTGCCCTGGGTTCCTGCCATCCAGGTACCCAGGGCCTAAGTTCTTTTCCTAAACTGTACTGTTGCAAAAACCAATTGGCAACTCTCTGGCCACATGTAAGTCCCTTGAAAAATGTACCAAGGGCACTGTGACCAGGGAAGGCCTCTAAGGGCTGCAGCACTTATTGTGCCACCCTAGAGGCCCTGTACTTTTACACACACACCCTGCCATAGCAGCTGCGTGTTTTGGTGCAGAACAACGTGAAGAGTCGACATGGCACACATCCCAGTGTGCCATGCCTACAATCCACTGCCCTGGCATAGGTAAGCCACCCCTCTAGCTGGGTGCACTATACCAGTGGTGCGGGTACAGGTGCATGAGCCCTGTACCCCTAGAGTGTCTAAGTCCATTCTTAGACATTGTAAGTGCAGTAATGCCATAAAGAGTATATTGTCTGGGAGTTTGTCATTACAAACTCCACAGCACCATAATGACTTTACTGAAATTGGGAAGTTTGGTGTCAAACTTCTCAGCCCATTAAACCCCCACTGATGCCAGTGTGGGATTTGATAAAAAATGCACTCAGAGGGCATCTTAGAGCTGCCCTCTGAAAAACGACCTAAGTCAAGTGTCCTGGCTGAGCGGCTGCTTGCCAGATGCCACCACTAGACATGTCTCTGGACCCCTGGGTAGAGAGCCTGCTGCTCTTGGGGTACTGAAACAAAGCACATCCTGGTATGAGGTGCCAAGCCTCCTCCCCCAGGATGGGCAGGGTCCACGAAGGGGAAGCTTCGAAGGCCTGCCGCCTTTGTGAGCAACTCCAGCCATTTGCTGCTCCCAGCAACTGACCCCCACCGGTTCTGACCCCGATTTGTGGCGGGAGAATCGGTGGCAAAACCTAGTTAGGAAGGGAGGTGTGCCCACCTTTGCCGACCCCACCCCTCAGGTAGGGGAGGCGAGATGAAGCACAAACTCTCAGTCCCCGTCATCTTTCAGATGTGGGGACCCTGCCAACCAAACTGAGGCTTATGCACCGTCCCACTGGAGGGTGGCATAATACGGGGTGTACCCACCTCATGGAAGGGACCTATTGGTCCCAACCTTCATCCTACCTGTAACGCCCCTAGATTTAGTATTTAGGGGTAACCCTGGACCTTGCTTCCTCAGACCAGAGCCGGAAAGAAGAAGCAAGAAGAAAAGGTACTGAACAGCCATGCGGAGAGAAGAAGAGGAGGACATCAACTGACTTGGCTCCAGTCCTACCGGCCTGTCCTGACCTCAGACTCCTCCATCAGAACCTCGGTGCATCCTGCAGCCAGAAGTCCTCAAAAACCCAGAGAACCTGCCCTGCCTTTGCGACTAAAACAAACTTTTGTCTCCCGTGAGCACCGGACTTGCTCGAAACCAACCGACTCTGACTCCAGCCGACTCCCTGAGTCTCCTCCAAGCTGAGTGAACCAACACCCTAAGGAGGTCCTCCCAGTGATCCTAGTCTGGATCCCAGTGGCCCCGAACCTCAACAAGCTCCCAAATCAAACCTGCAACCAACAACTAGAAGGTCCCCTCAACTGCGACCGAAGGCGACACCCTGACTGACTCCATAACCGAAGCGGTCCAGAAAGAGCAACCGCGACCGTCCGACCAACTCTGTCACTGAACACTTGTGGTCACAGGACGGCGGGTCCCAAAGGCCCCATTTGCCTCAACAGCAGCTGACCGACTCTGAGGGAACCGCAACCGAATCTGCAGCATCAGCCAAGAACGCATCCTACACCCGGCCGCGCCTGTGCCGCTGGTGGTGTAGTTCTTGTGTTGACCATTGGGCCCTACAGTGCTGACCTCGACCCAGGAGCTTTTGTTCCCCAATCTGGTGGCCTGCTTGCCGCAGTCCCCAAGCCCACGACAGTACTTGCCGGTTGGCTAATGTGTGGTCCCTGCACTCTGCACCCTGCCGCCTGTGTGCCGCTGGCGACGCGACTCGACTGTCCATTTGACCGAATCTTGCCCACGGACCTGTAAAACTCAGTTCTGCCTTCCCAGGACTAAATGTGGCTCGTGAGTAATACTGGAAACCTGTATTAAGTTTGCAAAACGCATTGTCTCATTTTTCTTTCCCTTAGGAAATGCACCAGCCCTGTACCTACAGATACCTGGCTGTGTAAGGAAAGCAATTGCAAAGTAATTCTGACTATCTGCAAATACAAAGTACTTCTACTGTAACTAATTCACTGCATTCAAACTGTATTTAAACTGCACATGCTTGCCAAGTGTTCCTATACTTACCTGTACCAGGCCTGGCTTGGTTCTCAAAAGTAAATATAACTAAATAATATTTTTGTACAAAACAAATTAGTCAGAGTTCAGTCCTTGAGTGTGTGAAATAATTTCTTGCCTGAGTTGTACAACAAATGCTTAGCACTACCCTCTGATAAGGCCTTACTTCTCACCCACACTACCAGAAATAGAGAGTAAGGTACTGTCTACTTTAACCTCTGCCTACCTTTGGGGATCCACTGGACTCTGTGCACACTGTACCTTAGTTTGGTATAGTATATACAGAGCCAGCTTCCTATAGGGCATCATAGGTAGCAACATTGTTACCCTTAGTCCAGCCCTCCAGTGACTTCACAGAGACATCCACAAAGTCAACCCATGTATGTGCTGCTCCCTTGTGTATGCACCGAAACATTTGTCTATACTCTTCAGGGGTAAGATCAAATAACTCAATGAGTGCTTCTCTCATGTGGGTGTAAGACTCTGCAACTCCATCCTCAAGTGTAATCAGTCTAGCTCTCTCTACTGTAGGTATCAGTTCCCAGAACACGGACCCCCAGTGTTGTGCACCCACATTCCTCATCCTAGGAGCTCTCATAGGATGCTAGCCACTTGTCTATGTCATTCCCTATTTAGGAAAAATACCCTTGAACAACCTAGGATCATAGGCACCAGCTGTGATTACGTCTGCTTTTCTGTTGCTGCCTCCATTATCTTGAGGTCTCATCCCCAGTTTGACCCTTCTCTCTTTCAGGGCCAGTTTCTTCTCTTCCAGGGCTAGCTTCCTCTCCTGGATATCAAGGAGGTTGAGATGGGCTGAGAGATTATGTGGTCTCCTCATTGAGTAAGAGCTCCTTGTACTCCCAGGCAGGGAGTTAACTCTTGAACGAATTGTGGGGACTTCACTCTTAGTGGCATATTCTCAAGAACGTGTGATAACCACCGCAAATTTAGCCTAACGCAACTTTGCATATCGCAGTCCATCGCGGGAAATTAACGCCTTGTTAACCAAGTATTCAGAACACGGCGACCCCATGCGATACTCCCCAGATAACACGCCAACTTACCGCGTTAGAATCAACGCCATGACGCAAAAATGCAAAACACCAACGCAAAAAAAGCTGCGATGAGGCCAATCGCGATACGAAAATCAGCAAAACCCAGCTACAGGCCTGCAATCCACACGCGTCAGGCAGGAACAATCAGCATAAAAGCAGAAAAAAACCAGACAAACAAATGCCAAACAACAGCGAAGCACAATGGACGTTGCCGGAACAAGTACGGAGGAGAGCCAAAACCCCACAAGCCCTCCGGAGGACCATCCTGGGACTTCGGGGTCAGGGAAGGGCAAGGACAAGAAAAAGAGGAAGACGAAGTTCAGTCCGCAGGAAAACAGGATCCTGATAATGGAGGTGACAGAACACCATCAACAACTGTTCGTCACCTCCACTGTGTCATTGGCAACAAAAAATACATTATGGCAGTCCATTGTGGACAAGGTGAATGCAGTTGGAGTGCTGAAGACGACAATGGGCGAGCTCAAGAGGCGCTGGAATGATGTCAAGCGCAAAACCAAGCAGAAACTCGCCAACAACCTGAAGGCAACAATGCAGACTGGAGGTGGGAGCCCAGTGCCATAGGAGGAGTAGGACGACATGGAGGAAATGGTCTCCACAGTCATCAGTGGGGAGACAGTGGCAGGAGTTGGGGGCCCGGACACTGCTCAACAGGACCCGACACAACAGCAACAGGGTGAGTAACCACCAGGGCCTGGGGGGACGGGGGGAGATGGGCTCAATGGCACACATGCACAATTAACTTGAGCACATCTGCGGACACACCATGCCCCAGACCACCAACTCCCACCAAGAGACCAACGTACCCCAGTATGCAACATGTCAATACTGTACAAGCACAGTAGTCAGAGGCACACCTCAAGAAAGTGATAAGGGGCAGCAAAATCTGAGCTGCAGGGGCGACTCCCCAAAAATGCAGCACACACATCACATACAGAGCACATCTACATTGACAACGATGTGACACAATCCGCAAAACACCTACAACAGAACACAGGACACTACTGGTGCCGCTTGGGTGCAGACACTGGCCAATCACAATTGGCATTGCAGGGATATGCGCGTTGATAATGTACAAGTAAAAACACACATCTGTGATGTTGTCGAAATGCCCACTGTCCCCCATCAAATAGGCAGCTCCTCCCAAACAGCCACAATGTACCCAGTCATGATGTCTGTATGTAAAAATGTACAATGCGACAACATACATGTGGACACATTGTTAAACTGCATCTCCCCTTTACATTGCAGAGGGAGAATCAACACCTCTTGCAGAGCAGTCCGACCCTCTCTTCTCTGGAGACGAAGAGGACGACCACAGCTTCGACTCTGACGCCCTACAACTGCTCGTGGAGAGCCTCTGCAGCCCACTTCCAGGAGCTGGGCAGCCCAGCTGCTACGAGGAGATCCCACCCCCTGCACAGACCACACAGCAGGCAGCACCCACCACCACTGCTGCCTCCCAGGACCCCCACGGAGAACACATGGCCTTCCAACGCCGTGTTTTGGGGTGCCAGGAGAATCTGGCTGAACAGGTGCGGTGGGCTTCGTCCTCATGGCAGACAAACTAGATGCCATACGTGGGTGTATAAGTCCCATCAGGGACCACTCACGGTCCCTAACAGACACCCACAATCCGCTCCATGCTCTCCAACGGACCATGGCTGACATCGCTGGAGCCCTGACTCAGAGAATAGTACAACTGTCCAGTCCGAGTGGCTCTAGCGATGTCACACGGGAGTTGGGAAACATGCGGAGGTTAATGGAGACCATGGAGCGGGCGAATGCGGAACGAGCGGTTGCCACGGCTGCACACCAGCGAGAGGTAGCAGGGTTCCTCAATGACCTCAGGACCCTCCTCATGGCATTGCTGCCACAAGGCCTGGTGCGGATGCATTATGCTGCCACCACTCCATCCACACCTCCGCCCCCTGAAGTGTCAGTGCCACACAGTGCGGCAGACCTTCCACCGCCGGCCACAGATGTGCCACTGCCACACAGTGCTGGAGACAGAACACCACTACCCACACGTAAGGCACATGAAACAGCAGAGAACGAAGATGCGGATGATACTGCCCTCATGGTGAGGAGGACGCAGCAGCATGCATCTCATCCATAGGTCCGGCTTCAGCTTGGTACTGCCCTCTGCATCATCACCTTCCACTGTCCCCCCGATGCACTCTGCGACACTCACCTTGGACCTAGACATGGACTACCATATGATGTTTGATCGCCATTGACACAGCAATCAGACTGCAGACTGTACTCGTCCTCTTCCTTTGGAATTGTCATTCCCTGGAGGACCCTGGCTGGACCTCCACGGGACAACATCGTCATGTGGGCTTTGCATGGCCCTGTACTGCTCCAGATGCAACACTCCACTGAATGTGCATTAAACATTCATATAAACACAGATGTGTCATGTCTATGGTCTTTTAAGTGTGGAAGTATGGATGAATGTGGGCTCACTGGACTCCTCTTACATCCATGTGGCTCATGTCGTAGAACAGGGGTGACAGGGTGACACATTGCCCCATGCGGTCCGGGTGGCGCTGACACAACAACAGGGACACACGCATGAGTTACTTCCTTGTCCAGCCCAGTACGGAACCACGCCCAGGGCCCAGGGGTCATATACAGAACCTTACGCTGGACTGGCATACGCCAGGCCAGCCCACTCTGCTTACGCTCACAGGGGGGGACGGCAACGCTACATGTCCCCTGTCTTTCCTGTGGTGATCTGCTGCCCACAGGTCTAGTTGTCAGCATGCCACAGCCACTCCCTCACGGCTGGTTTACACCCACACCACACCCATCCAGCACACGCATCACGGGACATGTGACCCTGCCAATGAAAAGGGACGGGCGCACGTGCTCGACGCCATTTCCACTCTCTATCTGGGTGCGTCCGTGTGGTGTCAATGTAGGCATGAGGGCCTCGGGCCCTGCAACATCACATTCCCCAGGACCGGAGGTGACATGATGGCATCCGCAACACGATACCCAATCATACAGGGACCATGACTTTGGGACACAGACTTGGTGGCATTGCGGCCGGCACAGGCACACCGCCACGGGACAGTGACTTTGGGTGCACTGAGGTAGGGGCACCTTAAGTGATGAGCAGGTGTGCAGCCTGCGATGATGCCCCGTCCCGGCCGTCCGGACAGCTCAGGATTTGTGTGCCCTGCTGGACCGCAGTGCAGGCCAGAGGGCAGCGCGGGCCTACCGCCTCATGGCGTCGCATCCCGGATCACAGAGTTAGTTGCACCTCAAGGGCTGAGCGGGTGTGCAGCCTGCGATGATGCCGGGTGCACTGGTATGTCCTCTGCCATGGCGAAATCAAGACCCAGAATCATATGTGAGACCTGGTGGCCTGCGGAGCGGGACTGCATGATGTGGAGGGTGCTATGTCCGCGGGCCCCGGGCATGTGGCTTGCAGCGGCACGTGGTGGGCCCTCATTGCTACACGCCAAGGGCGGAAGGTGAGCAGTGAGGCCTGGGTGCGCAGGGGCGGGCATCGACCGCTGGGCGGCGGGAGGGGCTGGGGTGCATCTGCCTGGGTGCGCAGGGGCGGACAGGCGATGATGTCTTGTGCAATTGTATGTACCTTGCCATTCAGGTATCCAGACTCTGTTACAGATGACGGATCTGTTTCAGATGTGTGACCTGGTGAACTGCACTACATACCGGCACGTGGTTGGAGACACACCGGTGGCAGCAGGTGAGCAGTGTGGCCTGGGTGCGCATTGTCGGCACTCTCTCTCCCTGTCCGTCTCTTCTGTTATCTGTGTCTCGCTCCCCCTCTCTGTCCGTCTTTCTCTGGCTCCCCCTCTCTGTCCGTCTTTCTCTGGCTCCCCCTCTCTGTCCGTCTTTCTCTGGCTCCCCCTCTCTGTCCGTCTTTCTCTGGCTCCCCCTCTCTGTCTGTCTTTCTCTCGCTCCCCCTCTCTGTCCGTCTTTCTCTCGCTCCCCCTCTCTGTCCGTCTTTCTCTCGCTCCCCCTCTCTGTCCGTCTTTCTCTCGATCCCCCTCTCTGTCCGCCTTTCTCTCGCTCCCTCTCTTTATCTCTCTCTCTCCTTCGCTCTCTCTCAGTCCTTTGATGTGTGCAAGACACACCTTCTCATCGTGATTTTTGTCTTGCAGGCTGTGACCTACGGATTGTCCCAAGGGGAGCCGCCATGTGTCTTCATTTCTGTTCTGTGTTTCTTTGAATACATTTTAATTTGTTACATCGAAGGTGGATGTGTGATGCTCATTTTTGTGACGACACATGCATGCCACCAAATGTGATTGTGCGACATCTCGCGGATTATTTGGTACATGTTCCGTATAGTTGATGTGGCATGTCTTTGGCAGGGGGGTCTGGGGGGGGTCCTGGGGGTGGTGGCGGTGGGTGTTGTGGCCCTGTTGGGGCTCTGCGATACAAAAGGGGATGATGGACGGAACGTTTGAGCCAATCAAACACTCACCCCCAGTCAACTGATCTGGGTTTAATCCATCATCATTCTTTAGCTCACTCCACCACCCCAGTTCAGACATGGCCATATGCAAATCAGTCTGACCCTGTGCCTCATGGGAACAGTCCAGCCCGAACTGCCAAGCCATGTCTTCCCTGGACCGGAAACAAGCATCCTAGGACCGGTTTCTGGCATTCCAGCCGTCATCAGCCAGGCTTGCTTGAATCCAGTGGCAAAGTGAGCAAGGGACCCACGTCTGGGCATACCCCCGCCAACTTAGGGCGAACAAAGCGATACAAAAGGGGATGATGGATGGAACGTTTGAGCCAATCAAACACTCACCCCCAGTCAACTGATCTGGGTTTAATCCATCATCATTCTGTTGGGGCTCTGAGCTGCATGATCAGTGGCTCCATGGCATCTGTTGCCCTTCAGGTATGGCTCAGGGCTGGGCTCCATTTTATGGTGCAGGCTGTGGTCCGACTTTGCACCAGGTCAGAGCAGGTGTTAGTTTCCTGCTGCTAACGGGCCTTATCGCCTGTTTTGTGGCCTTATCGCCGATCGGGCTGGTCATTGAGAATGTTGCGGAGTGGTGTTTTCGCGGCTTTTTGCACGGGTACCCCTACTCTGCATCTCATTAGCGATAGTTGCGGGGGTCATCTGTGGCGATGTTTTTTGCGGATGCTATCACGGGTAAAATGGTGTTCTGGGCTGTTAACACCAGCTTGTCAATGGTGCGATGATTTTATCGCCACTTTGGCTGCGATAAAGTGCCGCTAACTCGGCGATAAGTCCTTGAGAATATGCCCCCAAGTGTCTCCCTCCCGGTCCTCAAATTGTACATCATCCCCCTCTTCTCCACTGTCGGGGGGGGTGATCTCTTCCAGTTTGAGCTGGGCTCTCCTGGATTCCTCCCATGCTTTGAGGTCTTTCTTGAGTTCTTCCTTAGATGCAGTATTTCCTGGGAATAGTTTTTCTCTCCCTACACAGTGACCTCAGGTTATTAATCTTGAGGGTGGGCAGGGCAGCCATGTCGATTCCCCAGCTCTCCAAATTTGAAGACTTTGTAGAAAATAAACTTTATGCTACTTGGGAACTTTTCTTTTAGAGAACAGATGCCTTTGGAATTGAAGAACTTGGCAACTTTGTAGTCATTTTCACGATGTCGACTTGGCAGTCTCTTATCAGTGCTTGCCAACTTATTAGATATCTGATACAGCTAAACACAATTTCTGGATTCCACCGCTAGGCACCAATTTGTGGATTTGTGTGCACTATATTAGATAACTGTGGGGGTCCTTATCATGGAGTACACGTGCAAATGTATCATTTACTTAACCTTAGGTCATTCCTGGGTAGCTGTGGTTGCGAGTAGTAAGGCTTGGCAAAGGAACTTAGTGTAAAGGATTTAACAGCACCAAACAAAAGAATAAGAAAGTCACACACTAATAAAGAGACACAACAACAATTTATAAAAATAGAGCATGTTTTTATGAATTGTTAGCGACATTGATCATCAAAATCCACTGGAGGGTTCGGAAGATAAATATTTTTGAAACTTTTATCAATTTTAAAAGCAACCACAACAAACACTGTTCAACAAAAAGTTTATAAACTTTTAGAAAGATTGAAAGAGTTAGTGCGGGTACTCCGACCCAGATTGGGTGACCAAATCTGGCAGGGAAAAGGTCTTGGGGCCCAGAGAGGATACTTTGGACAGTTACCTGGCCACCAGAGCGATTTTGAAGCAAGTTCCAAACTTTACAGGACAACTGCTATAGACATCAATGGAGTGTTCCTAATGATGAGGATACAGGCAAAAGTTCCAAAAAGGACGCTCCGGTTGTGGTGCGGTCAACTGAGGGTCTCTGTGGTGGTCCCTCGGTCCACGGGTGAGGAGGAGCAACTCTGGCCACGGAGATCGAGGTTCCTCGAAGTCTTCTAAAGTCTTCTACTTTGCAGTAGTCAGTCAGCCAATGCTGTGCTACTGACCTTCTTGCACCACGGTTGGGGCAAAATCTTTGGGGGGGGGCGGTGGCTCTTGAATACGACAAATTTGGACTTTGGTAGCACTCCTGGGTCCGGTAGGCTCAGGTGCAACTGTTGGCTATCTCGAGTTTGTCCTTTTGTGTGTTTAGTGGGTGAAAGCGGGAAAACAACTTTCCCCCGTGTCAGGAGCCACAAGCACAGTCCTAATCTCACTAGCCCAAAAGTGCAGCAGGTGCAGTCCTCTTGGCAGTGCTGCCTCTCTTTGTGTGGGTTAAGGGCAGCAGGGCAGTCCTTCTTCAGTCATCTCTTCTATTCCAGCATGATCTGAGGGGCAGGGTGCTATGGGTGCAACATTTATCCCAGGAAAGAGCCCTTGGAGACCATGCAGTCACTAGTCAATGGGCTACTGGGTCCCCTCCTACTTAGTGACATGTTTCCAGCAATATGTGGCATCTAGCTATCCTAGAGTACCCCATTCTTGCCCCTTTCAAAATGGCACGACCCTTCCTTGGTCGTCAGGCGCATGGTACCCACCCTAGAGGTGTGAATACCAATGGAGTACACGCCCACTGGAAACCAGTTTGGGGACAGGATTTCCCTCTCTTGCTCTGCCTTCTAATTGTCTGCAGGAACAAAAAGTATCCTGTTCATGGGTTTTGTTGCAGTTGGCCCTTCAAAGGCGGCTTCCCCTCTGAAGATTGCCTTTTGGGCTCATACCCCCAGGTGCCATCCTGGTAGAAGAGGTAATACTCACTCTGCAGCAACTACCTTTTTCCTGAGCTGTAGAGTTGTTCACACGTCTCCCCAAGCAGGCAGAAAGCTGTCTGAGTACCAGGGCCCTTGTGAGGTTTCTGGACTAGCTGGAGTGCAGAATGACAACTTTCTAAAAGTTGCTTTCTTTAATAGTGACATCAAATTCGACCTGGCCATCAAGTCAGGTTTAATGCCAGGATTAATTTGATACTTTACCTGACCCACTTAGGTAGTCTCATTCAGAGGTTATCCAGGCTGGGATGCCAGTCTGTAACACTGTGTTAGCCAATGGGGCTACTAACCTTTCCACAGCAAAAGGACAATTTGGAAGCGTTGCTGTTGAGACATATGAAAAATATATGTCCTACTTAATAATATATTTCCTGCTATAGGGCTCCATAAGCCTTCCTTAGAAGAGGCTTCTAGATAATATTAAGGGAAAGTGGGGACTTTGCCATTAGTAGTAATGGCAAAGTCGAACTAGCAGTGTAAACACTGCCCTTTTCAGTCTGCAGTAGAAGGTTTGGGTTCATTTTGTCCTTGTCACATGCAGGGTGGCATAAACAGAGCTGCAGCTCTGTGTGAACACTCTGCCTTACATGCCCTGGGTACCATACACTAGGGATTTATAAGTAAGTCAGTACTTGACAATTGGGTGAATCCAATTCAGCATATCCTTTGTATAGTGTTAGAACACTGGCACTGAGGTCTTGTAAGCAGGCTACAGTGCACTCTCAGAGTCGAAAAACCAACAGATATCAGTCCAAACATGTGGGAGTAAACATGCAAAAAATACATTTCCTTACAGTAGGTTACAATTTAGGAAAGATACCTCATCTGTGAGGATCTTATGCAAATATATTATGTAATTATTAATTAATCCGAATTGTTTGCTGACAGATGATTGAATTTTCAGATTATTTAAGGACTGTATATATCTCAATACTTACAAGCATATAGGGGTTCAGTATATCAAAGGAGACATGTGTGTTGTAAAAGAGAGTTGTAAACAAAATTTACAAGAATGAAAAAATGTGAATACTAATTTATGCCATAATAATTAAAGTTAATTCTACTACGGCCGACGTTACTTTAATTTAATTAAAAATCTGATGTTTTTGGGTCTTATGTAACATTCATTATGTTTGTTTTTTAAAATACAAATAACAGGCTTAATAAGGTGGTAATTGGGGTTATATCAACTCACATCTCCATTATGGGCTGGGACAAAGTCACTTTGATGGGTAAATTGAACTTACACTCTGAATTGGCCTTGTTTAGTAGTGCAACTTTCATTTTTGAGATTCACAACAAGTGAATTTACATCTTCAAAGGAATTTCCTCATGTGTTATATTACCACAATAAGGTGTGATGTTATACATACTTAAGATGTGTAAGGATAAATCTTCCTCAGGGAGTGTCCTGGAAATTTTGTGACTGTTGTGGGTTTGCAAGGGCTGTATCTTGAAGGTGTGCAGCAAAACCTAATTTGAATTCATTTAATTATTTTATAGTGAATCCACAGAGATACCACAACATTAAAAAAAAAATCATTACACAGTCTGGTAAAACATCAATATGATAAAAACTTTATTACACTTTATTTGCAGACTCAAAAACTATTGTTATTCTTCAGTTCTATAGAACAATAATATGAATCTTGTATAAAGTGAACACCGTTTTCGCTTTTTACAATTTTAAAAAAGATCATAAAAATGTTTTCAAGTGGTTTATTGAGGGGGATTTAAAATCATCAATGAAAATTCCTTATATTTTTTAATATATTTAATATTGGTCTAATACATTGATTTTGAGAGTTAGTAGACCTGGACAGAAAACCAATACACGAATCACGTCCTGCACAACAGAATTAAAATACTGACATCCTGATTGGACTTGTAACCATCTCTTTTGATCCGAATGTTTCCTCCTATCGATAATAAACCAAATTTGAATTTCACAAAAACACCATGTATAGTAAGGACAAAGATTTGCTCTCACATAACGGTGCATTTCCCCATAATCTCGTAAATGGACAGATCGCCTGTAATATTTTAATTTCCAAACAGTGTTATAAATCATCCTGAAAGGTTTTTAGGCTCATTATTTTCTCTAGCCACATGCCCATGGACATAACATTTTTTGTGTGAATTCCTTCGTTGTAACTCTGAGCTAAATGCATGCCCTTTAGACAGTGTAATCACATAAAAATAGGTGCAGAATTATACCCTGCACGAATGCACACTTTCATGATATGACCTCCGGAATACTCTAGGAAACCTTTGTGGATTCAAAAAAAAAAAAGTAAATTTACACCCAAAAGATGAATCATTCCTATGATTTAAGATTTAGAATTATTTAAGAATTGTCCCTTTGTGTCTTTGGAGTAATTTGACTGTGTGATCCTGATATCCTATTTAAATATCAAAAGGAGAGAGAGGATTAGAGAACTAGTCCTTATCCCCAAAGTTTAATGTATATCATCAAATAGGACTAGGCTAAGGTTGTATACAAATGCAACATTGTATGGTTTTTGTAAAAAGAAAAGCTTTTTTCTTTTTTTGAAAGCCCTCACCCACCAACCTAGTTGGTGGCATGCTTCATCATCGGGCCCACCTGGTAACACCGATTGTGTCCCTGGTGTGCTTCAACGCCTGGTTTACAGCGGAGCAGGTATCTTGACTGAGTGTGCAGTGCTGTGACGTGAAGGTGAATTTAAAAACTGTACAGTGGTCCCATTACCCACAGGGTTTATTTTTAATGATTGGGCCTCTGGCAGTTATAAAAACAAGGCAATGGATGCGCATAGAGTAATAATGGCTCTTACATCCAAAAACGGTCTACATGTTTCAGCCAGGCCTCAGATGTGTACTGGCTTTCCTCAGGACCATAAAATTATGTGCGTAGTGAGATCTAAAACTTAGCTTGTGTTCAGACCAAATGTGTTGCACGCTCTAAGGTGCACTATGTATGAGAGGGGGGGGATTACCCTCTTAAGGCATTCCTATATGACAAATACATAAAACGGAACATACAAACAAACATACAATGATACTGCGAAATTAGGCAGAGTTTCTTTTAGTCACGTGAATAATTATACTGGTGACCATCAAATGGTGCGATAAAACAGGCGGCGGTGAAATGCCGATCTGGCGGCAATGTGTGTCAAATACCGATATATGCGCTAAAGTGAAGATGTATACATGTAAAATGAAATAAAAATAAATATAAACTTGCTATAGAAAGGAGGCCTTTCTTACACTTGCAATTAGTGGAAGTGCCCCATGAGAGTCCGGCAGGGGTTCTAGCTGAACCTAGGAGAAAAAACGAAGGACGGCGAAATCGCCGTGGTAAAGCACAAGAGGATTGCTTACCGTGAGAAGAAGTGAACGAGCCGCTTCCCTTGACCCCACTTACTGCATTACAGCTCTGGACCCGTGTGAAGACCTACTTGGCTGTCTCGGATCTCCGAAGATATGAGGCCCGGATCTGGCCGGCGCTTAAATATCACCCGTAATTAGCGGATGAAGCAGGTGTGTTCCCGTTTAGCCTGTGAAGGAGAAGAGGGAGGGCAACAACATGGAGAACAGACTCGGGGAGGTCCTCTATTCTAACTACGGCCCTTGGTGATGTCGCGGAGCGTATGCGCCCGGTAGGCAAGGTTACTGACAACGCGTCTGGGGAATGGGCGTGGCCGCAGATTGAGTGACGCTTAGCGTCTTACGAGTAATCACTAGATGGTGAGAGCGGGGGGTGAATTGGGATCATGACAAAGTCCCCTAGTAAATTGGGACAACAAGGCTGACAGAGAACGCAAACCAGAATAGGTAGAGCACCACGCGTGTGAGTCACTCTATGCCTAGTATTATGTCTGAATGAAGTATTTCGTGATGGACTAGTGAATCATAATACATAACAAGTAACTGGGCAAATAGAGTAAGGAGGGACTCATGAGTTAGTTAATAAGTAAGGCTATGCCAGGGGATAGAATCGTTTAACCCCTGGAGCTGGGTGGATAAACGATAAATCCACCGTTGTTCCTTGGAAAGTAGAAATTTATCATTGTCAGTTTTATTGTGATCAAAGTGTTCGATCACTGTCCAGGACATATCATTCGTGGTATGTCCTAGTTGTAAATAATGATCTGTCAGGCGACTGATGTTTTTTCTACACCGTATAGTGCTCCGGTGTTCAACTATCCTTGTCCTGATTTTACGTGTCGTCATCCCTACGTAGCGTAGACTACAGGGACACTCAATTAAGTATATCAGGTTTGATGAGTTACAATTGGTGTGGTGTAGTTGTTTCCAGGTAGTACCTGGTTCCAAATCAAGTGTTTTGGATGGGCGTGTGAGATGACATACGCTACAATTGTTACATGGGTAGTGTCCCATGATCTTGGGAAGACCCCATGTGTTAAGTATGGTATTTACAGTTGTTCTATGGGGCAATCTGGGCCGTGTAGATACTAAACGGTCCTTAAGGTTGCTAGATCGTTTGTAGGCAAAAAGTGGTAATTCCCAGTTTCTATTGCCTGAGTTTAGAATGCGCCAGTTCTTTTGAATGATGCTGGACACTTTATTGGAGGCATCATTGTAAGTGGTGACACAGGTCATGGGTGGATCAGGCACTTCTCGTGTCGTAGTATCCAGCAAGGCTTCACGATTCTGGTTACGAGCTCGTTTTCTTGTCTTCTGCATGATTTTGCGTGGATATCCTCGGTCATGTAGTTTAGATACCAGTGCTGCTGATTGTTTGTGGTAATCAGATATTTGGCTACAGTTCCTGCGTATTCTAAGGAACTGGCCGAAGGGAAGATTTTCCCTAAGGGGTCGAGGGTGAAAGCTATCGAACCGAAGGAGGGAATTCCTAGCTGTCGGTTTGCAATGGGTGGTGGTTTTTAGGATACCATCCTCCGCTGTTATTTTAAGATCAAGAAAAGCCAGAGTGGTGGGGCTGGATGTGCATGTGAATTTTAGGTAAGGGTCCCTTTCATTTAGCCAAGAGAGGAAGGATGTCAGGGATTCTTGAGTACCTGTCCAGATCAAGAAAATGTCGTCAATATAGCGACGCCATACTTTGATGTTGGTGGTGTATGGGTTGTTGGTGGGGGATATATGTCTCCGTTCAAAATGGTGGACATAGAGACCTGCCACACTTGGGGCAAAAACACTCCCCATGGAGGTGCCATTGGTCTGGAGGTAGAATTGCCCTTCATATTCAAAGTAATTTTCCTTTAAAGCCAGAGTGGCACAATTGAGGATGAATTCTCTGGGAGTATGGTATTCCCACGGAGTGTCCATGAGTATATCATGGAGGACTTGTAAAGTGGCGTCCTGTGGGAGGCTCGTATAAAGGCTTTCAATATCCAAACCTACTAAAAGTTGTGTGGAAGGATCAAACATCAAATCTTTGATGATGTTCAGGAGATGCTTAGTGTCTTTTATGTAGGTTGTTGTCTTTTGTACTAGCGGGTTCAGGAAAAAATCACAGTACCTGGATAGGGGTTCCAAAGGGAGCCAATTCCCGAGACGATCGGGCGTCCCGGGGAGGTCTCGTTTCTTTATGAATCTTTGGTACTGTGTAGAAATATGGTACTCTCACATTCCTAGTGCACAAATAATCCGCTTCCTGTTTGGAAATGTGTTGGGCTTCTTCTGCTTGTTCTACTAAAGTTTTGATGGTAGTTTGCAGGGTCTTTGTTGGATCCGTCTTCAGGAGTTTGTAATTCCGTGAGTCATTCAATAGCCTTCGGCATTCATTGTCATAATCCACTTTGTCTTGTAGGACAATGCCTCCACCCTTATCCGCGGGTTTAATGATGAGTGTGGGATTGTCCTGAATTTTCCGGATGGTATCTCTGTCTTCTTTCGAGAAGTTATTGAAAGTTTTTGTCGCATCCATTCTTTCTATGTCGTGATAGACAGCCTGTTCAAATGTAGCAACTTCTACAGGGATGCTTGTTGGTGGAGGCATAAAGGTAGATTTTACTCTTAGGCCCGTTTCATTGGTTTTAACAGTTGTTAATTCATTATTTTGTTGTTTCTCAAAAAATGCCTTCAGCTTGAGTTTTCTAAAGAACTCAGCTAATTCCACATGGAGTTTAAATTTGTCCAGTTTGGTGGTGGGGACAAAGGAAAGTCCTTTGTTAAGTACTTTATTTTCTTTGGGGGATAATGAAGTGCTGGACAAGTTGAATACCAATGTGGATGGTTCTGCATCCTCGTTTCTCATTGGAGTCCACTCGGTCCTGGTTGTTGCTCCCTTGTCTTGTTCCTTGTGTTGGCACTCACTGGCTCCTCTTGTTCTGCCCAATGAACCTGTTGGTTGTTCCTTCTCCGGCCGCGAGATCTGCGGCCTTGTCCTAAAAAAGGTGGTCTCTGACTATTATGGAAATGGGCAGGTGAACCGAATTGATACATCGGCGGCCAGCCGAAGTATGGGTTGTGTGGTGGATGCATAAAGGGTGGGGGTCCAAACTGGTTGCCTAGTGGATGTCCATTCCATGGTTGCTGCCAACGTGGTTGGCGCCCTCTGTTGCGTGATTTGGATGAGCCTGTACTAGAGTCACTTGAGACTGAACTATTGTCACCAGACGTCTCACTGGATCTGTCTTGTTTGTTAGGGATTACATAGTTATCATCTGTGTAGGGATATGATTTGACATAAGAAAATTTCTTGAGATCCTTTTGAAATTTGGTTATTTTGGCTTGGGTTAGGTATTCTTTATATTCAGCCATTTCTTTGTTTTGTTCATCCAGTTTTTCTTAAACGATGTAATGGTTGTTTTGAAGTGAGTTTCTGTAGCTTGGATCTCAATAATCATTGCCTCTGACAAGCGTTTGGCGGTCTTAATGATCAACACCAGCCAGTCCCTGGTGCAATGCCAGGCTATTTGTGCCCAGTCCTTCCTAAAGGTGGCATCTTCTAGGAAGATCCTGGGAGCGTTGGTTACAAGGAGTCCGCGTGGCGCGGTGTTAGTACGCAAGTACTCCGTTAGGATGAGTCCATGAAGAATTGTTCTAATACGGTTACGTTTCTTCTCTGTCAGCGTGTCCCAATCAGTAGTTTGGGCTATTGTGTTTGAAATGTTAAAATCTGCCAGGAAAGAAGGGTCTGCAAGTATTTTACTGATGTCATTTTCATTAAAGGTTAAGCCTGGGTTTTCTGCCATGGCTAAAATGAAATCCTAAGGTGGCCACGGATGTGATTGAGTGTACCCCCACCCTCTGCATCTGTAAGATCGCAGTAACTCCAGCTTCCTTTGAGTCCTGCTGTTTTGTGCTCAGCCATGTCTGTGGTGCTATCTCTTTGTGATGGTGCCTGCTTACTTGCTGATGACAGGAAGCAAGGCTTTCTCCGTGACTGCATTGGTACTTGAGAGGGTGTGTGTTGGCAATGGCTGACACAGACGACAGACCTATCTTGTGAGCCAGCAACAGAGGAAGAAAAGTGGCCCCCTGTGAAACCTACAGCTCTGGCTTTCGGGCCATTATATTCTAGCTGTGTGTCCTCAAGTGTGGAGGAAGCTGGAAGTAGAAAACGTTAGTAGAAAGACAAGTAATGACCTGCAGGAAGTGGGTGAGTTAAGAACGGCTTGGTGAACCACCCGCATGAGCAAAGAATCTGCAAATGACCTGCATTATTTGTCCCTATTCATAGGAACTGTTGCTGCATACAGTGCTTCACAACACCAGTGTCACTTGGGAATTAATGTGCAGCCTTTAGGATGAATTATAAAGAATAAAAGATAAGGTTCTGCCAATAATTTTAGACTAAGGATCTGCAAAGAGACAAAATACTTCAGCAGCACACATGTGGTATGAATGCCTTGGATTGACAGCTGATGGTTCCATAACCAATCTAACACGACCCCCTTTTCATGGATGGATGTGAGCATATGTTGTGAAAGCCTAGGCAGGTGAATGGTCTCCCGGAGCTCAGCTGCTATTATATCTGACTCTTTATTGAACCAGAGATTAAAATCACCAACTATTATTGATTTGGTTCAAGGGATCGTTAATATGGAAAGACAGAATCCAAACATTCAATTTCCTTGGACAAGAGTGAGCTTTTTTGTATTAATCGGTTTGCATTATTAACAAATGAGCAGAATACTAAGTTATACTTGATTTCACATGTATGTGTTAAATTTATTCTATTTCTGTTAAAACGATTATGCTATGACTTTTTAAAGTTTGCTTTTTCTGGCCTCTGCTATCTACGCCACAGTTAGGCCTCAAAGCCATCTTGTCTAATTTGGATGCTCATGATTTGTTTATATTTCTACTGCATATAGTCAAGCAAGATGTGGATTTGTTTATTTCTGAATTACACTGTACTCGAAGAAGGCTCTGTAGCATGTTCTCACTACTGAACCATTTTTCCAAGGATCTTCCGCTTGCATGCAGTATTTAATTCATTCACCATGGTTCAATGTTGTTTATGTAACTAGTTTGTTCTGACCCCTCTAAATACTGGATCAGAAGTTCAGACGATTCCAAATCAATATTAATGTAGTGGGTTCGTGCTTAGGTGGAAATGTATGATGATTTCTTTTGCTCAGATCACAGTGACTTTGCAGTATCCATACTTTTTTTATGCTGAAATTTGCTATATAATCCCTCAAATGTGGGGGCAGGCCAGATGATCCTTGGTTTCTACTAAGGATGTGGTCTGATTTCTTACTGATTTTGCTGCACATTTGGAACTTAGCCTAATATTTATTTTTCTTATAATTCTGTATTGTTCTATTACTGATACACTGAATTGCAGCTATTTACGCATTTAAATGAGATTTGCTGCATCTGGATTTTACAATTTCTGTATTGTACTCATTTTTTATTTTGTAATAAACCTTCCTTTTTTTCTAAATTCCACTATAGAACTCACTTTTTGAGTCAGTCCATTCCTATTTGATTGTATTTTTAAATGCTGTTTTGTAACTCGTTTCTGGGACACTTTACCCCATGAAATTGAAGTTAACACTGTCCCCGATCCACCCAATCAGTGGGCACGCTTTTGAGTTGTAAGATTTAAAGGGCCTACTGCACCCACAAAATGTTTGGTATCAGAGGGTATTTAGAGATATAAGGGGTGAATCTAGAGTTACTGAGACTGGAGTGCCTGTTCCAGAGAAAAGGGATTGCGAGTTTTAGTAGGGCAGAATGATTCTTGTGATTGAGAGTGTTCAGTGTGCTATTGATGCACTGTGGGAATTCTAGTTGGAAGTGGGAATTATGTTGACTCTTGGTCTGGTACGCTACATTGAGATTTTTGGTTATGTGCTATTGATTCTTGGTTCAGTTAATGGTTTAATTACTATGATTTCGATGTATTTGTCAAATGTGTAATTTGCGTCAAAGGCTTTTGTTGTATTGGTTGATTAAAGTATTCAGATTTGTCATAATCTAAGATCTAGAGATATTATTGTTAAACTTGTCTGTAAAGTGGTAGTGTGATTTGGAAGGCGCAACATTCATACATGATAAGGATTTATGAAAAAAACAGTTTCCTTCAGGCCAGGATGTTTAATTTGGATTGGTTATCCTTGCTCTTTGGTGCACAAGAGTAAGTACACTAATCAAAGGTAGATTGCTGCTGGATGGGAGTCTGCTTTAGGGTGAATTTGTGATTGACTAGTGCCGCAAAGTTACTAGTCTTGTTTCTATTCATTGCAAGATTCACCTAATCTAACATGCTGATTCTTTCCTGCTTAGATTAAACAGACAAGATTTATGTTTGTTATCAGTGTGTGGTGAGGAAAAGGTCTTTGTATTGTTTGCCCTATTCATGGGAAAAGGTGCACTGCAATTGGTCAGCTGGTGCTGAGAGTCACACTAGGATTGGTGAGACTTCATCACAGATTCACACTGTCATTGGTTGGTTGCAGCGATAGCAGTGTTGTGATAGGTTGTCCTTTGACATAGCTGGGCTGGGAATGGTTATTTTGAATGAGAATTATAGGTGCTGTGTTGAAAAAGCCTATGCTATGGAGGTAGGGAAGGCTCCTACAGAAGGCAGGCCTATATGCAAAATGTTGACAGATGTTCGGTTTTCTACGTGTGCATTGATATGAGACTAGTATAAGTATATATCTAGTGACAAGGACAGGCGATTTTCTTTAGAGGACATCTTTAGTAAGAGAAAGTTATATTACCTGATCAATACCATGAGTGAGAGAAATCCACAACCTATATCAATTGAAGCCTTGAATAAATAGGATTGAATGGTCATAGAGAAAGAAAGAAAGAAAGAAAGAAAGAAAGAAAGAAAGAAAGAAAGAAAGAAAGAAAGAAACCAAGTGGAGTCTTCATGAGACTTGGAGGAAGGATATGGTGGATGGAGTGAGAGTTGTCCCTGCAGTAGTTAACAAGATGGACAAAAAGAAAGCTGATGAGTTTGATGATGACAGTGAAAAACAAAACAAAGAAAAAGATTCAGAATAAAGAAGATAATGTTTAAATGATCTTTTGAAATCTAGACCATAGCCATATACAGATGGCATACAAGCACAAGGACAGCGGCCACTGGCCTGGAGAACCAAGTACAAAGTGCACAGGAAATGAAGTCATTTTCATTAGCAAGTGCAAGTACAACTGAGAGTGCAGGTGCTCCGCCTAAGACTGTATTAACAGCCTTAATTAATACTAGTAGCAGCATCTTTACTGCTGTGTCCATTACACTTTCTAGGAAGAGATAGATTAATACTGCACTCTTAAAGATTGAAAGAGATTAGACATTTTTCAGGGAACAATTGACTTCAACAGAATAATGATATATAATGTGGACGAGGAGCAGCAAGGTGTGTGATTGAAGCACATAATAATCTTGAGGATTTCGCTTGAAAATTTGGTTTCGATATAAGCAAGACAAAAAACGTACAGAGAAATTATAAAATGGATTTAAGTGAATCAAAAATAGTGGATATGGGTTTAGTGACTTTGCGAGCTCACCTTTGAAGATTTAGTTGAGCAATTAGAGATTGGAGACCTTTTGAGGAAAAACAATGATTAGTGAAATAGGAAACTGGTACTGAAAAGGAAAATACTGGGACAGGGAAGCAACCAAAGGTGGTCATGGTTGATTCAGAAGCAGTGGCAGAATTTCCTTTAACAGAAGTGCAAGTAGATAATTATGTTCATGTACCTTGGAACAGAGGTGATCTCTATGCCGTTATGACAACTTTTCCAAAACTGACAGTGGAATCTGGCAAGTGGTATAAAGATGCTAATAGATGTATTACAATTTTGAAGGTGCTTTGGATTGATTTGGATGCATTATTTAAAGTTGTTCCTAGTGATTTATGGGCAGAGTGCCAAGCTGTTATTGCTTGGCCGACCAAAGAACCAGCTAGAGTTCCACCTAACAATGCTTCAGCTAAAGTAGTCATGAAGAAGTACAGAGTGGTGATAGAACATTTGAAAAAAAAAGTACCTAAAAAGGAAGTAAATTGGCCAAAAATAATGAGAGGCAAAACAGTCAGTGCATGCTTATTATGAAAGGCTTATTCACATTTTTAGCAAGTACACAGAGTGGCACATATGCAAATGTAGAGGTGAATGGCTGCCCTGCACCATTTCAAATCGATACAGGTGCTACCCACTCTACAGTTCATTTCTTGGAGGTACCAAACTCACCCCAGCAAGTTGGTTTAGACTAGAGTGGGAATAATAAATGTCAGCCCATTAGTGTCCAACACTTTCTTCAAGTTGGATTAGAATGGAGTGGTAATAGTAAGTTACCACATTGGTGTCCAACACTTTCCTCTAGTTGGTTTAGATTGGAGTTGGATTAGTAAATGTAACTTCTTTAGTGTCCAACATTTTCCCCAAGTTGGTTTATACTGGAGTGTGAATAGTAAATGTCACCCCTTTAGTGTCCAAAAGGTTCCCAAGTTGGTTTAGATTGGAATGGGAAGAATAAATGGAACCCCTTTAGTGTCCAAAACATTCCCCAAGTTGGTTTAGATTGAAATGGGCATAGTAAATGTCACCCATCTGGTGTCCAACACTTTCCCCAAGTTGTTTTAGATTGGAGTGGGAATAGTAAATGTCACCCCTTTAGTGTACATGTTTAAAAAAAAAATTGTATAATAAAAAGATGTCACACATATTTTACATTTTTATTTTTTATAATTTTAAAGTTTGCAGTTTTATCATTCACAGTTATCAGTTTTACATTGTAAGAGAGGTATTTTTAAAGTAGAAATAATAGTAATTACAAAGTGAGGTTAAAAAAACTTTTTCTTAATTTTTTAATCAAAAAATGGAAATACATCATATTTATTATATTTGCAAAATGTACATTTTCAATTGTTTTTTTCATTGCTTATAATATTTATACATTTGGTAACTTTTTAAAATTACATTTTTGCACATTATTGTAAACGTTTCTTTATTAGTATATTTTAAATAATTGTATATATTTTATACTATTTAATTTGGATTTTACAATTTTTTACAACATTGTTTGACAAGTTTAACATTTTAAAAAATGTAGTACATTTGTTATACATCTATTAACTTTATTTAAAATACATTTTTTCACATTACTTTAACATTTTTTATTAGTATATATTAAACAATTGTATATATTTTATGCTATTATGTAATTTTTACTTTACAATTTTTATAAAAAAATGTACAAAATTGTTTGGCAAGTTTACCATTTTAACATATATTAAACATTTTTACTATATTTTCCATTGATTTCTATAGTTTTAACTGGAGGCCATTATTTTTTTTACTGCTAACTTGTATTTTGTAATCTATTTGTGTTACTTTGGGTCATTTTTACAGGAAGCAAGTCGTGGGTAGGTGCTGCGGTTCGTGGGAACAGGTAAGACATTTTTGAGGATGCTTTTGAGGGTTTCGATGCTGGGGGGATTTAGGATGCACGTTTAAATGTTGGATATAGTGTTGTTTTAGTGTTTTTTTGTATATTAGATGTATTTTTGATGTTTTGCACTGTTTCGTCATTTTGCATTTTTTTAAATGTGATGTAAAAGTGAATGTTAAATTATGTGATCTTATTTATATTTTTATAATTACGTTACTACGAGTTTGGCTTTCTTCCTTTGGTACCGTCCCCCATCCGACCCTGCGTGAAGCCTTCGAGTCTGCTGCCTTGTGGTTTTCGTGTTGGATTTTTGTGTGTTACGCCATTTTGGGTTGATGCTGTCGGTTCCCATGGCCTGGGTCCTCCATCTTGGCGGTTTCGACCTATCCTCATTGTTGCTGGACTGCTCCTTGTTTACCTGTCTGTTCTGTTCCTCAAGTCGTCCCCCCCTTTGGTCTCCTACTCCCCTCCCATCTTATACTAGCACCCATTCACTGGATGTTTATGATTGTTGGTCCCCAGCCAGCTTGTATGTCTTTTACTGTGACTGTTTTGTAAGTACTTTCCCTCTTGCAGGTCTGCCTGACCCGATTATGCATTCTTTACCCCTTTTTACCATTCCCCCCCTACCTTCCATGCCCCATTTGACGTGTGTCTTGGCTATGCTATGCGCTAATAACCCATGTTATTGTGTATTCACTGTTTTTCTCCTAAGTTATACTTGGCTCCTGTAACTGATGTAATTTTGTAACTTGTAACTCGCTGATCCTCATGTAAAGCGCTCTGATACCTCCGGGTCTAGCCAGCGCTATATAAAACGCTGCAAATAAATAAACAGCGGTCCCCGGAAGACCGCCAAGCCCATGGTGAACCTGCCCGCCGGATTACAAGTTAAATCCCCGGCGGGCGGTGCTCTGGCGGTGTCATGGCAGCGGATATGTTAGGCTCATAGGCCTAAACAGCATACAGCCACCGTGACAGTGCCTACAGCACGTTCGTACATGGTGTGCATGCCACACAGTGCACAAATGTAGATGCTGAGGGGCACAATATGTGCCCACCGCATGCACCCCCTTGGGAAAAATTTCCCGGTTCCCTGTTAGGGCCCCCTTACAGCATTTCTGCCACCCTTTTCATGGCGGGTCCCTGCTATGAAATGGGCAGTGCAAATGCAGGTCGTAATATGCTCGGCGGTTCCGGCATCTGCACGACCAACATACACAGCCTCTTTCCACTCTGCCACCGGTATGGGATCCTGGATCCTAATTGAGGCAGCGGTCTTGTGGTGGTCCCATCACCACCATCGTAATACGGCGGTCGGACCGCCGGGGTGTTAGACCGTGACCACAAGTACGGTGGTCCCAGGACCACCGTACTCGTAATAAGGCCCTAAGGGTTGTATATTTGGCACTGTCATATATTATGCGGCTGGGTTTTTAATGTTTGTTTTCCAGGTTTTTGTTCCTCAATGATTTCTATAGGGGTTTGGAGTTTACTTTAAAAAAAAAAAAAAGAAATCTATTTTGGTTTAGCATAAACCAATGGTTTTTACTTAGATTTCCTTTTATCGGGTTTCGTGGAGCAGTTTTTTTTCTTAAATATTTTTTTGGTTTTTTTTAATGGAATTTACAGATTTTCAGTTGCTTGGAGGGATTTTTGTTTTTGGATTTGTATCTTTTTTGTGGATTCCTATTTTTTATTTTGTGGGACTGGATTAAGATCTGCAGCTACAAACCAGTAAGTTTAATTTTTTACTTTTTTGTGTGGAATTATGTTGTTTATGCTATGTTTATGTTTATAGGGATGTTATTATTATGTGCAATTGTTTTGAATATGTGTTGTATTTATTTGATGTTATGCATTGAATTTGTTTACGTTATTATATATTTTATTATATCAGTGTTTAATAGCTAGGTGATTTTATATATTTGTTTCACTGACATAATATACGTTCATATTTTTGGGAAAAAATGATTTGGTGGTTATAGTTTGTTGTAGTTTTAGACGCATTTAGTAAGTTTATATTTAATTTATAATATTCTGCCTTTGGCTATCATTTCTAATTAATGTAGTCCTTTGTTATTTATGAAGAGTTTGACTTTAAATTGTAGCACGTCATACATTCTTTTAGTTGTTTTCTTACTTTAGGGCCACTTTGGGAAACAGATTGTTCTAGTCTTAGTTCTTTTTAGCTTTGCTCTTTTTGTACTGCTTCGATAAATTTATATAATGTTGATTGAGTTCTGCCTAGTGTGGATTGGAAGGCATTGTGCCATCCTTCCGCTGCATTGTTTGTTTTGGTTTCCTGTGCCAAGGCCTGTCACACACATTTCACCATGGTATCTGGTACTTGGCTTGGTGTCTGTGTCCTGACTGATGCTGTCTGCCAACCCATGTATTTTTTAAGAAGTCCATTAGGGGACTAAGGGGCCGATTCCGATCTCGGCCGGTAGGGCACCGAATCGGATTCGGCTTAACCAGATCCGATTCGGAGCCCTCTTTCCCGACCGATTCGTACGTGCGTCCGGCCGAGCGAGTACGATGCGAGCGCACGCGAAATCGCCGACCGACTCGTACGCGGGTCCTAACCGCTCCGACCGACTCGCACGGACACGACTCGCACAGCGCAATGGAGATGTTTCCCGGCCGGGCAAGTACGATGCGCGCCGCGAGCAGTCCGACCGAATCGCGCCGTCCGGCTCGATAGAGCAGTCGGAGCTGGACTTTGGGGGTCCGTGTCGGACCCCCCTGTACGCGTAGCCGCGCGAGTCACACACAGGGGGGACCCATGGGTCCCCCCTACCTGTGCATGTACGCCGCGAGTCGCATCAAGGCGTACCCGCTGTAGGGGGCGCCCTTGTTTGCCTCGCACCCATTGAGTCAATGGGAGCCCGCGTACGCATTGTACGTCTGGCTCCCATTGACTTCAATGGGAGTCCGACCGACTCGAGCCCGATTGCATGCATGCACATCGTACTCGTTCAGTCGGACTGCCAGGGTCCGATTCGGTCGGAAATCTCTCCGGGTCCGGCTCGGTCGGAGTGATTTCCGGCCTGAATCGGAATTGGCCCCTAAGTGTGTCTTCATTTTGTTGGTAGAAATGGCTTTCTATTAGTAAGTTAAAGTGGTTGACTACCTGTGTGACAGGAATGTTGGCTAGTGCTATAATTATTTTGATTTCGAAAGCAAATCTGCTGTTAGTGGAGTATTCTACATTTAGGGCCTTATTATGATTTTGGCGGTCCTCCTGTCAGCCCACCACCGCCGCGCTGACAGGAGGACCGCCAAGCCTGTTGGGTGCCCACCCGCTGAATTATGAGTGTAATCCAGGGCGGGCGGGCGGTGCTGCGGCAGTCTCACAGCGGTGGCTCTGTAAAGCTCATGGGAGAGCTGTAACAGCAGTCTCCCGCTGTGAAAGTGCCTGCAGCACTTTCTTGCATGCTGAGGCATGCATGCCACACCATGTAGGAACGGGGGTGCACTTCCAGGGGGTCACAACATGTGCTCCCCCCATGAACCCTCTATCCCAGATCCAGTGGGCAGCCCTGTTAGGGTCCCCTTTCCTGCATGTCCTCAATGCCATGAAAAGGGTGGTGAATATTTAGGTCGTAATATGCTCAGTGGTCCTGGCATCAGCACCACCAGCATATTGAGACCAGTTGCAGACCGCCAGCTCAGAGGGATCCTTGCTCCCTGTGGAGCCGGCGGTCTCGTGGCAGTCCAACGGTCACATTCAGAGTACTGCGGGCAGACCAGCAGTGGTAGTGATGGTCAGACCGCCATTGTAGTACGGCGGTCCTGAGGACAGGTCTCCTCGTAATAGGGACTAAAGTGTAGATTTGTGGAGGTGTCACCATATACTTTGATTAAAGTGATAGCAACAGCCTTGCATGGCTGTGTGGGGCTATATTTTCGGAATTGTTTGAATCATAGCTTGTTCAAAGTCTATGATTACTTTTTGGGGGTAGTAGTTATTTGTATGTTATTTTATATTATTGAGGAGTTCATAGTAGATGCTGCTTTGTTTGTTTGGTAGTAAAGCAAATATGGAACAGATTTTAGTGTTTGCATATTCACCATTTATGGTGTATATTAGAGTGAATGGTTTGGGACACATTTTGAAGGTCCCACCCATCATCCAGGTTTGGCATTAGCCAGGTTTCATTAAGTTGTTTCCTCTGGAGAAAATTAAGATTCATTTTTCATTATTTAAATTGCCATGTAAAAGAAAGGATTCCTCATTATGGGCCTTATTATGACTTTTGCGGTGTGGCAGTGGGCTGCCACACCAGTGCCACGCTGCCACACCCAGCCCACTGCCAAAGCCATATTGAGACCGCCCGCAGGATTCCGAATGGAATCCAGGTCAGGCGGTCCAGTGGCAGCTGGCACGGTGTGGTGCAGTGCTAAGGCTCATAAGTGAGCCTTAGAAAGGCACCATAATGGGAACACCATTGCACGTTCCTGCAGGGCATGGACTGTCACATCCATGCCCTGCAGTAACTGGGGGTGCATGCATACGGGGGCACCATGTGCCCACCTGCATGCATCTCCTGGCACAGAGGCAACAGGTGTTTCCTCACATCACACTTTTCGTGGCGGGCTCACCGCAATGACAACTGTGGCGGTGAGGAAACTCCTAATATGCTTGGCAATGCTGCAGCGGCACTGCCAGCATATTAGGGGCCTCAGACCGCTGCAAGACTACCAGGGATCACGGATCCCTGGCGGCAGAAGTGGTCCCATGAAGGTCTGACTGCCATACTTGTAATAGGGTGGTCGGACCACCGGTGTGGCAGTAGCCGCACCACCACTGTGGGTTTGGTTATCCATCGTACCGCCAAATTCAAAATCAGGCCTGATGTGTTAATTTTGAATGGTCAGGTATATCTATGTCTTTGTATGTTCTAGGGGCATGTGGGATATCGCTGGTTGCTGTTTTAGTGCATGCAATTAAGTGTTTTAAAGTGGGGTAGGTGGTAGTTTGATTGATACATGTTTGGGGACTTTCGGTAATATGTCTTTCAGGATTTTGCTTGTAGGTTCCTGGGAGCTAGTGCTTGCCTCTCTTATGTCTTGTAAGTAACTTTTATTTCTGTAACATTTGAGGGAGGTTGTGCTCTTTTACATTTATTATAAAATTATCTTTTGTAGTTGCCCTCCCATAGCATGCATTCGAATAATATTTAGTACATTTTCAGTTTACGGTTTCTATTTATGAGTTTCCTTGGCTGTAGGTGTAGCCCATATGGTTTAATAATTGCTTCCCTTTCTGAGAAGTTATGTATTTAGCCTCTTCTGTTATTGTATCTGTAAATAGTTTAACAGTATGAACATAATATAAATAGAATGTTGCTTCTTTTTTATTAATATTTAAAAATGCAGTTACTTGTTATTTATTTACTTACTAGTGTGTTTTGTTGAGATGTTTTGCACAGTTTTGAAGCATTTTTTACATGAAGCAGGTGTTGAAATAGAAAAAAAGTTAAAGTAATTAAATATGACATTTTATTGCAAGTTTGTCGAGGTTTAGGGAGTTAGGTTTGTTTCTGGTCGTTGGTTGGGAGAGTTTTAAATTAAGATATATGCATACTTACTTTATTATATATTCTTGGTGCTTTGTTATAATGTGTATTTTCTGGCAGTTTGTTGGTTTGGAAACTGGTTTTCTTATCCTTTAGGTATTCTATGTAAAAAGGTAAAAAACAGAGTGTGTTACAATTTACTTGTTAAATTATATTTTTAGTTTAATTATAGCTAATTTTTTGCTTAAATATATGTATTACATACTTGTATATGTAGTTGTTGAGATGATATATTTCTGTTTTAATCATTTTTGCAAGAATCTGGCAGAGTTTCCTCCTCTTGCAGCGTTTATCGTTTTTGGAGTATTTAGTAGATTTAATTAGTGTGCCTTTTATACTGTTGACTTAATTGTTTGTTTGATTTTATTGGTTAAAGTTGTTTATAGTGTTATTATTTTGGTAGGTTTAGAATAGTTTGAATTTTTTTCATCAGATGAGTCCTTGTTTGGGAAACGCTAATTTATGTTATATATATATATATATATGAATTTATATTAATGAACGTGTTTATATGTTTATAGTTAATAATAATTGTTTCGGTGCTTTTAAATATATGTGTTTTGGGCTTACGTTTTTTTGGGTGTTTGTTTAATTTTTGTTTAGTGTAATTTTTTTTATTACAGTTGTTTATTATAAACTTTGGGTTTATTTAAAGTAATTTTTTAAAGTTTAAAATAGTTTTTTCTGCGTACTTTTAAGGATTTCTTAATTATGTTGGCGATAATATTGTGATCGATAATTGTAATCAATATTTTTGATGTTTTAAATGTTTTTTTATAGTGGATGATATTAGTGTTTCTGATATTTTTTGTTATCGATACATGTAAAAATTAATTTTTTATAAACGATATTTGTGTGTTCTATATTAGTGCTTTTCATAGTTAAGTATAGGGAGTCGGTATATTTGTAATCGATTTTAAATTTCCGATATATGTGTATATCAATATTTGTAGGATCAATATTATGTCAAAGATCTGAAAAAATAACAGAACAAGGAATTCTATGGGAGGTGCTTGTTAGTCCTTGTGATTCCCTCCCCTCATGTTCAATCTATCTCTACTCCTAATCCTAATGCTACCTTAGGGACTCCCTTTCCTTTGCTTTCTTCCTCTAACTCTTTTCCCATTGCTCAGGACGCTACCTTAGGGCCACCCTCTCCTCTGAACTCCCCTAAACCTACTGCTTCCTCTTGCTCTACACCCAGGGCACAGGATACTACCTGTGGACCCCCCCTTTTACATACTCAAAGGTGTACCCCTCAACCGCCGCTTATGATCCCTGACGCCATCCTTACCATTCACACTACTCCTTTGGAGCCCATAACTGAGCTTAAGCAGGGGTCCATCTCCCCTTGCAAAAGCTGTATGGAGAAGGGGCATCTCCCTGCACCTTATCCTGGACGGTCACCTGATGGTGACAGTCTTCGGCGGATTGAGGAACAACTGGCCGAACTGAAGCGGGACCTCCTTACTGTAAATGACAACCTCCAGATCCTCCTACAATGCTCAATAAAGAATGAAAAGTTCCTCACACCATATCCACCCGCGGGATCGGATCTGCCCTCGCACCCTGCAACTATTTTAAATGGGGGAATGGAAAGGTACTCTGTTACCTGCCTGAGTTAACCTCGCAGGCCCGCTCCCCCTCCTCCCTACCTCCACTCCAGACCCTGTAGTTTACAGCCGCAGTGGTCTGAGGTTGACACGCTCGCACTCTCACTATCTTATGAGGACTACGCAGTCTCGCCTAGCTCCATACCCACTATCTCCTCTGATCCTGATAGAGAACCGAGTGTTAACTTGAGATCCTTGAATAAGGATAACTTACTTCAGGTAGTCACTTCGCACCTAGTGGAAGCAACTACAGATTCTCATATCAAATCTATGCTTCTCAACTGCAGATCAGCAGTGAAGCACGCAGCAGATATCCCCGAACTCATCTTATCACAAGAATTAGACCTCCTGATTCTTACGGAAACGTGGCTCAATGACTCTTCCTCCCCAATACTTGACATTTTAATTCCTCCTGGCTATGACATTGTCAGATGTGATCGGGCTATTAAAGCTGGGGGGGAGTTGCCTGCATCCATCGGTCCAGCCTCGTTTTGAAGCAGACTCATAAGGACTTGATGTCCTCCTGTGAGCTACTTGTCGCTGAAATTTGGAACAAGGGCAAGATTGTCTGTGTGCTTCACTCGATCTACCATCCTCCTGGGGACAACAACTTACTCTTCGTAGAACAATTAATGGAATCCATCTCTGCCAGCTCCGCCCTCCATCCTAATCACATCTTCCTCGGTGACTTCAACCTTCACTGGAATTACTCTAATGATCCATTCGTCTGCTCTCTTAAGACTTTCCTCTCTGACCTCAACTATATACATGCCTGCAACGGTCCTACTCACTGCATGGGCGCTACCCTTGACCTCATCATAGCTAGAGAGCACATTATTCAGCTAGATGACATAGTCCAAATCTCCTTTCGCATTCAGGAGAAGGTATTGCTTAGACAAGGGCAACCACTCAAAAACAAGCAATTGTCTCGTAATCTGAGAGATATCAACATCTCTAACCTTTCCATCTTGAGCAAGAATCTGCTTGAACCTCCAACTACCATGAATAATTTGGAAGAGTTGACGGATCATTACTTCAACACAATGTCTAATATTCTCGACTCTGCAGTCCCGAAGCTACTTAAAAGGATTCCCTGCAAACAATCCAAACCTTGGTTCAGTGGTACCCTTAATGACGAACGTCGCAATCTGAGGCTCTCTGAGAGACGTTGGAGAAATGCCCCCTCCACTTCTAGCCTCGAACAGTTAAGAAAGATGAGAAGCTCTTACAACAAACTCATTCGCTTTGCTAAATCAGAACATTTCAGAGATCAGCTTGACAGCGCTAAAAACCGTCCCAGGAAACTGTTTGATATCATCAAACAACAGGCTAATCCTATTCCAGCAATCAAAATTGCTGGACCCAGTGAGGAGGACTTCTCAGCGCAATTCGCTGAAAAGTCTAGAAGTATTGAGCGGGAACTGCAACGGGCCGCTGAGAATTTGTTGTCTATGAGTTCCGAGGGTTTGCCTGTTCACACGGCAGTATGTGCTCCGCTTTACCTCACAGATTACACACCCAAAAACAATGCCTGCTGGAATACCTTCCGACCTCCAGACTTGGAGGAGCTGTCACTTTCCCTGGCTTCTCTGAAACCTTCCAACCATTTCAAGGACCCACTCCCCGCCAAGCTGCTCAAAGACCTCAACTTGGCAGTTCTGCCTCTCTGGTCTAGGATCATCCAACAATCTCTCTTACAGGGGAGGATTCCCGACTGCCTTAAAATGGGGCAAGTCACACCCATCCCCAAGAAGCCCAATGCAGACCTAACAGATCCCAGTAAATTCCGGCCGATCACCAACATCATGTCTTTAGCGAAATTGTTCGAGAAATGTGTTCACACACAGCTCTGCGACCACATTGAGAAATTTCAGCTCCTAGACCAACATCAATCAGGCTTTAGATCAGGTCATAGCACAGAAACAGCGCTAACTCACATTGTTGATGACGCATTGAGAGCTCTGGACCAAGATACACCCTGTCTTCTAATCCTTCTGGACTTGTCCTCTGCTTTTGACACTATCAAACATGATAACCTGATTAACCTTCTTCAATACAGGATGGGGCTATCGGGCCCTGTCCTAAATTGGTTCTCCTCTTTCCTGCATAACCAAACACAAAGAATCAAAGTCAACCAATCTTTGGCGGCCAGCACCTCAGTCTCTATTGGGGTGCCTCAAGGTTCTGCACTTTCGCCCACACTCTTCAACCTATGCATGGAACCTCTAACTGCCATTCTAAATGACTCAAACATTCAGTACCACATGTACGCGGATGACACTCAACTGTATTTGAAGATCTCCTCTCCAGATGACATTAAAACTCTTAATGGAGCGCTTCAAAAAACTCAACAATGGCTAACACATAACCACCTATTACTTAACTCTCTCAAAACTGAATTTCTCCTGATTTCCCCACGCAACCACGAGGCTTCCACGCTAAACTGGATCAAAAAAATCTCAGCACTCAACTGCACCCCGCATTTGGTGGACTCCGCCTGCTCTTTAGGGGTCACCCTAGACAAATTTCTAAACATGCAAGGTCACATCAGTGCAACCATTAAGAGTGCCAACCATGCAGCTCAACACTCTTAGGAAAATCAAACCGTTCCTACCACCCGAAGACATGCAATCAGCAGTCCAATCCTTAGTTATCTCACGAGTAGAATATGGATTGGTGATGGTGAAACTAGCTGGTCTTCCTAAATCTAGGTTTGCGCCGCTAAGAGCTACTCTGAACGCCTCTGCCAGACTAATCACAGGTTCAAGAAAGCATGATCATATCACACCTGACTTAATCCAGCTTAGCTGGCTCCCCATTGAAGCTAGGATCCGCTTCAAGATAGCCTGCCTGACACATAAAGCTATACATTTCAATAGCCCCGTTTACCTGGCAAAAAAACTTGAGCTCTCCGGCTCCAGAAGAAACTTAAGAAGCTCCAATACCTTACTACTAAAACCACCGAAATTCAATAAAAAAAGAACTTACAATCGCACCTTCTCAGGGCTGGCTCCAAGAAATTGGAATGCCCTACCAACAGAGATCAGACCCAACCCTTCGACTGCCTCATTCAAAAAACAGGTCAAATGGCTACTATTGGAAGAACTGTATCAGCAATAGCCCCCATGTCATTTGCTAGTCAATTACCATGCATTCTCGACAAGCATTTTTACTTTGTTGTGTTGAAATGTATGCTTGACAATTTACTTTCACTTTATGTTTGTAACTCGTGCTTGACAATCATTTTTACTTGGGGTTTAAAACGTATCTCATCTGTCTTTGAAGTAAGGCGATGATGAAACTGTTCGGCCTCATCTGGGTGGGCTGTTTACTGTTTGTTCATTTTCTACCTACTCTTCCCCTAGCGCCCTCATTTATTTTATGCCTCAGGTTCCTCTCATGTTGCCTTATTGGGTGTGCTTGGGTGTTTTATTGTATGCTTAACAATTTACTTTCACTTTATGTTTGAAACTTGTGCTTGACAATCATTTCTACTGGGGGTTTAAAACTTATCTCGTTTGTCTTTGAAGTAAGTCGATGATGAAACTGCTCGGCCTCATCTAGGTGGCTGTTACCTGTTTGTTCACTTGCTACCTACTCTTCCCCTAGCACCCTCATTTACTTTTTGCCTCTGGTTCCTCTCATGTTTCCTTTTTTTTTGTAGGTGTATTTATATTGTCTCTGTACGTATACATCAGCTTTCCTCTTTGTACAGCGCTCTGATACCCGGTTGGGTCTTGTTCGCGCTTTATAAAACTTTTCAAATAATAAATAAATAAATAATTGTCCTGTGAACGACATTAAAAAGACGAGTGGTAGGGAGGATTGTTCAAGATTTAAGAAAGGTTAATCAAATTGTAGTCTTATGTTATCCGGTGGTACCAAATGCTGCTGTAATATTATTTCAGATTTCTGCGGATGAGGAATGGTATACAGTCATTGACTTATGCCAAGCGTTCTTTTCCATTCCTCTGCATGAGGATAGTCTATGTTGTTTTGCATTTTGGGTCTAAAATAACGTTTTTGTTTGCTGTAGAATTCCACGAGGGTATATACAAAGTCCCTTAATATTTAATAATTTTCTAAAGAAAGATTTGGAAAGTTTGCAGCTACCCACTAAATCAGTCTTAGGGGCTGAGTACAAGTTTGATGGCCCGACCGCTCAAACACCCCTAATGTGGTCTCCTGAACACCGCAGTATTTGTGGTCTTCAGATGTATTATGAGTTGACCGCTGGGCCCGCGATGTACCTACGTTGGTCTTGCGGTGGCAGTCAATGATTTTCCATATTTATCGAGGCCTGTACATACATTTCGACTGCACATGTGTCGAATGTACACATATGCATGATACATGTGGAAAAATACCTCCTACCCATTGCAAGAGTCTGGTCCATATGTGGCCAGTCCAGTCAATGGGTACCTGGTACAAAATGGACTTACTTGTATTTCGCTGCAAACAGGGTCGTATTTTCCAGGGTGAAGATGCTACTGTGAAGGGGGACCTGGAGAAAGGGATCCACGTCAAACTTTGACGGGAAGAACAGAAGATGGGTGAGTATGCACCCCAAATCCTTGATTCTGCCGACTCGAAGCTGGCAGTCCCACCACCGCAGATGGCTCGTCGGAAAGCCAACTTGTATAATGGACGGCGGTGAAAACTTTTCGGTACCACTGTATGGCAGCTGCTTTTCCCCAACCACAGGCACGGTGGTCAGCGATACGCTGGTGGTGTCGGCGGTTCACCTGCAGTCTTTCCAACAGCAATCCGACAATCTTATAATATGGCGGTCGAACTGCAGAGGCTCGGTGGTCAGACCACAACCGCGGGTACTGCGGTTCATGGACCACCAAACTCATAATCAGGCCCTTAGTGCAATACATTGATGACCTGCTAATGGCATCAAAGACCAAAGAAGATGCACAATTGTAAAAAAGAAGTGATTTCTCTTGGATTTCATATTGAGAAGGGTGAATGGAAAGTTTCTAAAGACCGCGTTTGTGCAATCCTAATGCGCCAACCACCCAAAGGAAGGTGAGGGTGTTTCTGGGAATAGTTGTCTACTGTCAACATTGGATTCCACATTGTTCCTTAACTGCAAAACCTCTAATACAGCTTAGTCGCAGTAATATCAAGGATCTGGTATAATTTGATGATGAATGTAAGAAGGCCTTCTGAGAATTTGGAGAAAATCTTTGTACTGCACCCCGTGAATGTCTGATTATGATAATGAGTTCTATCTCTACTGCAATGAGAAGGATGGGTGTGCATTATCTATGCTTACCCAGAAGCTTGGAGGAGTAATGCGACCTGTTAATTACGTCTTTGCTACTTTACATCCAGAAGCTGTAGCTCACCTTGGTTGTCTGAAAGCGAATGAAGCTGTTTGCCGTGCAACAGAATAGAGTGAAGGGATAGTCCTGGGTCATAAACTCATTGTGCCTGCTTCCCATTCAGTTGATATTTTGTTGACTCCCACCAGAACCCAGCATCCGACAAATATATGTCCCCCTTCTAATATATGTCAAAAAACAAAAAGGGCCTGTCTGTTAATTATGGATTAAACCTCCACATGTATTAGAAAACATTATGTTTTCTTTTGATAACACTAACCCACCAGGGTTTCCCCTTGGTGACATGCTTCATCATTGGGTCCATTCTGTCCCGCTGCGGAACGGGGCGTGCTGCGACCTACGAACTACGTGTAGATGTAAATACACAAATGATGAACACTTAGTGAATTAGGAGTGTGTGGGTCTTATGTGTGAGAATTATGCCTGGGCAGAGTTCACAGAGGCCTGCTATGTAGAACTCCACGAAGTGACCAAAAAACTCTGCTGCACTATGTGGAGTTCCACAAGCGTCGTAGTGCTTTAGGTCGTGCCGTTCGGGCAGATTTTTAGAGGCGGGTGTTTGTCCCATGCTGCAAAGTCAGTGCTAATGGCACCACATGTAGCTCAAGAGGGCGCTGCTTATTTCTGCTGCTCGAGTAGATGTTCTACTCAAGCGGCAGCTTTCTCAATGTGAACGTAAGGTTTCTCAGCACGCGCAGTAGCGACCAGCCGCCACCACCTGCATTGAGAAATCACACCGGGAGGTGGTCTGGAGAAAGATTTTCCCCGCTCGCCAACTTAACGCTGCTGAGCGCAAGTGAGGAAAAAACGCTGCTCCGCTTTGCAGAGTTTTTCTGAACTCTGCACAATGGGGAAAACTCTGCAAACTCAGCGAGCTGAATGAAATTTCACGCCCATGCCTAGTGAGAATTAAAAATACCTGCCTAGTGGGTAAAATTTTCTTTATTTGGACCTCTAGTTGGTATGGTCAAAAAGGGGGAAATAGAGACTCAAGGTAATAATGTCCCTGAGATTCTAAGGGTGTAAATGTTTCAAGCCGTAACCCATGGCTTTTCTTCAGGACCAAGGAACTAAACTTCCTGATACCACACATATAGCTGCACTCACTCACCATGCCAAAAATATTCATAGGTCACAGCACAACCCGTTCCATAGCGTTACAAGATGGACTCAATGATGAAGCATGCCACTAAGAGGAAACCCAGGTGAGTGAGGGTTATATAAAGAAAACATAATTTTTTCTAATACATGTGGAAGTTTAATCAATAATTAGATAGATAGCCAGTATGGATTTGAAGTGGTACATGATTTTGGGCAGCTGTGATTACAAAGGGGTTTTATGACATCTTCTGCTGCTTCCATCATGACCGGTTCCTATAGCCTTGACATTTTAGGAGTGACACAGCAACTAGGGGTGGGCGGAATTTGTGTAGTCACGCTACGCAAAGCTCCGCGAAACGGTAAAAAATCTCCGCGAGCACGCAAAAGTTCCGCAAACACGCGGAATTGCTTGTTCCGCCCGTTCGCGATGTTTTTTTCCTGTTCGCAAACCCTGTTTGCGTGCTCGGGGAGAAATATCTTGCGAACACGCATTTTGAAAGCGCGAACAAGCAAAAAACTCTGCGAAGCCGCAGATCGCGGAATTTTGGGCAATTTCGCGTTCTCCGCGGAACGCGAAATTACCCAAATTCCGCAAATTCCGCGAGCGGAATGGAATTTACCGCCCAGGCCTAACAGCAACCAGAAAAATTATCAGTGGTCTCATAAAGCTGGTGGTGACATAGTCACAATGGGAAATAATGATGCAGATTAATTGGCTAAGAATTTTTTTATAACTGTTTTTATTGTATTAAAATCACAGAATCATGCACACAATACAGTCAGTGACACAAATCAAATGCACCTAAATGAGGTACAAAATCAGATCTTTTCTGGACCCAACTTCCTGAAAATCTGAATTTTCGATCTGCAACTTCACCCCAGGAGTGACTTTCAATCTGTCCACATGGAATGGGGCACTATGCAGAGGCTTCACTATTCATATTCATATGCTTCTTTTTTGAAACCATAATAAGTTCTCGATTTTACCCAGACCATGTCAAATTGCAAGTGAATACAACTGTGGAATCAAATGAGCAAATACCAGTGCAAGAACCAGAGCAGTGTGAAAGATTACTGACAATATAGTTCAGTGCGGCTGAGAGGTAAAAAGTGGCACTTTGTATCTAAGGAAGCTCATTCATCAATTGTTTTGAAGGGCTCTCCCGCCCCAAAGTATAGATTTAACATATACATCTGACCTTTCCACATTCTTGAGGAAGGACATTTATTCTTGATATGCCGCACCCATGTATTTTCGAATTCTGATTGGAACATAGAGGACACATTCGTCCTAGACAAGAAGCCATTGTGGCTTCATCTTTACTCATTTGCTCACCCAGCTTTGAGAGGTTTTTCTGTGTTACTCTAAGTTGCCCCTCATATTCTGTCCTGATGAAGAGCCACATTAAAGTTTTTGAATAATCATCCTCTATTGGGTCAAAACATCGACAACGTCATAATCTGTTCCTGGACTACATAATTATCCTTGAGGAGGGAAAAAATTGATTAAACCTTAAGGACTTTAAATAGGTCACCCATCATTACCATGCAATGCGATTCGTATTCCATCATTTTATTTGTAAATACCCATCACCTGTCACTTTTGCACAAGCACTTTTTCTAGCACTTTTCACATGATGGAGCAATTTTTGAAATCTGAATTTTGTGTATATACTACAAAACACTAATATATATGTGATATTTTCCATATTTTATGGCTCTGCTGTTGCATTTTATCTGTTCTCTCCTTTTGTGATACCTCATAAGTCTCAACATAGTAGTGACTGTTTGTTCTGTGGGAATGTGTTTCCTTTTGCAAATAACTTTGGTAGTTCCCTTGTGGACCATTTTGTTGTCTGTATCAAACTGTACTCAGGTTCAGTGGTATCTTGGGTTACACCATTATGTTTGCAATAGAATACATACAATGTCAATTGCTTGTTGCTGAACTCAATCAGACAACATTAAGTGAAATGTGCGACCTCGAGGAAGTGCCAGTAGAGTTAAAAATTAACAGGTTGTAAGAGAAATTTCAACGATTTTTGCGTTACTCCTGATCAATAATATGTTCTCCCAGACCCCATATTACATTCCATGACAGAGTATTTACATGCTGTAGGAAACTGGATTAATAGTTGAAGGTGGCAAACCCTACTCAAGCAGCAACCCAAATCCTTGTCAGGTTGAGGTCACAAGGAAACCCCAAATTAGCCCATGACCTATCTTCTGGTTGCTTGGCACAAAGCAATCAGGCTTAACTTAGATGCAATGTGTAAAGTATTTGTGCAGCACTTCAAACAGTAACAAAGTGACAACACAACACCCAAACAAACTCCCACACCAAGTTAGAAAAATGTAGTGCATGTTAATAAATAAATCAAGACTGAACTGACAAAATCCAATCAGTAGAAGTGGAGATATGCACTTTTAATATTTCAGTGAATATAGCATGAGAAAGCACAAAGTGGCAACTGTGAATATCTAGTCGAGCTACACCGGGACAAGGTCACAAGTTCAGGCCGACCATGATGTAGTTTGGGGGGGTCAAAGGGACCAAGCTAGGCTCGCTGAACAAGAGTTTGTTAAATCCTGGTTGTGAAGAGCTGCAGAGTCGTAAGTTGAGAATGCGTCATGCAGCAGTGGCGATGTGAGGTCCTGGTCGGAGATGCGTCGGTTCCGAGGAGCTACAAAGCTGAAATGTGAGGTCATTTGTCGTCTTTGAGGAGAATGTCGATGAGAGGGCTTGTGATGCGAAGTCCTGTGTCGAGGATGCATCGCACACCTGTTGGTTCCAAAGTAGCTGAGAAGCTTGCGATGCGGAGTCCTGCGTCATCGTTGAGGCTGCCGTCGATGAGAGGCTTAGGATGCGAGGGTCTGCGTCAGGGATGCATTTGCACAGCAGCGGTTACGATTGGGTTGTGGGCTGCAATGCAAAGTTCTTGCATCAGGAAAGTCCACACAGCAGAGGTGATGGGTTGGTTCTGCTCGGGGTTGTGCTACACAGCAGAGGCGATTTATTGGTTCTGTTGGATCGACAGATGGGCTGGCAGAGCACCTTTAGGCCCACTTCCAAGGGTACAGGATTAAGGTGACACCACTTTGCAGTGTAGGACTCACAGATGGCAGAGTCCAGGTGCTGGATTCAAGGTTGCTGGTGTCTTCTGTCTCAGAGGCTATAGTCAGGATGTCAGCCAACTATCCCTTGGAGTCACTCTGGGAATCTGGGTTCAACAGGTGCAGGTCCAGTCCTTCTCGACCCAGGCAAGAGTGCAGCAGGCAGCAGGTCAGCACAGTGGCAGTCCTTTCAACAGCACAGCAGTCCTTCTTCCTGGCAGAGTCCACAGGTCCAGAGGTATGCTGAAGAGATGGGGGTTTAAGGTCCAATGTTTATACCTGTGCCCACTTTGAAGTTGGAGAATCTTCTACATGTTTCCACCCCTTGAGGTGTCAGGCATCCCCTTCTTCCTTGTCGTGGCCTAAGTTTGTCTGGGGTCACAAAAGCCCAGTGTCAAACCGTTTGTAAAAGTGCTCAAGCAGAGCATTAGTGATGTGCAAGTATGGTAGGTGTCAGCTCTAACCCCTCATTTACTCAGAGTGACCCATCCTGACAACAAGTAGCTTCCCTTTGTCCAACTGTCTGGGAGCAATACACAAAGACCAACTGCCAACTACACCTAGCCATGTGACCCAAGATCTGGCTGCAGGCACCAAATAATTAGTACAAGAAAATGACAAATTTCTAAAAAGGCATTTTCAGAATTGTGACTAAAAATCTGAATTTAACATTAAAGAAAGCTTTTAATTTATTAATTCTTTAGACGTCAAACTCAACCTGTCCACCTGCTGCCAATTTAAAGTTGCAGCTTATTACATGTAATAAGGTAATTCCAAAGTTATCCTATGGAAGAGGCATGCTTTGCAGTAGTGAAAAACGAATGTAGGAGTTTTTCACTACTAGGTCTGTAAAACTTAAATGTTTTTAAATATACTGCACCCTGCCTTCTGGGCTGTTCAATGTCTACTCTAGTGGTGACTTATATGTATTAAAAAGGAACGTCTGGGCCTTGCAAAAGGTTTGTTTTGCCCGGTTGAATGGGAGATTGAAAACTGCACACACAGGCTGCAATGGCAAGACTGAGACATGTTTAAAGGGCTACTTAAGTGGGTGGCACAATTAGTGCTGCAGGCCCACTAATAGCATTTAATTTACAGGCTCTGGGAACATGTAGTGCCACTTTACTAGGGTTATACAAGTAAATTAAATATTCCAACTGAGTATAAGCCAATTCTACCATGATTATAGGAGAGAGTACAAGCACGTTTCACTGGTTAGCAGTGTTAAAGTGTACAGAGTCCTAAAAGAAACAGAAACAGGTTCAGAAAACAAGAGGGTGAAAGCAAAAAGCTTGGGGATGACCCTGCAGAAAGGACCAAGTCCAATGCATGGTCATACACATTTAGAAAGGCATTGCATGGTGAGGATTTTTAGCAAGTACTGGTGCAATAAAAAGTTCAGAAATGTAGAAGAAAACTTATGTCAAAGATGCATTACTTGTCACAGAAATATTCAGGGAAAGCACACATTTGTGGTGATGAGTCACACAGTAAAATCAGTAAGCCCATGTACGAGACTTCAAGCAGACCTCAATGAAATTGTTTGTAATTAGCTGACATATGTTCTTATAATTGTCTGCTTTTTCTTTAAATGGGTTGAAGCTTATCCAGCTAGGAGAATTGACAGCATGACTGTGGCCAAACTCTTGTTGAGAGAGGTATTACCTCAGTTCAGCTTGCCAACTTCTATTGAAGCAAATTGTGGAACTTATTAAAAAATTAGATCCTAGAGTTAATATGTACTGCACTTCAGATTGAACAGAAGTTCTACTATAGTTATTGCCCACAATCAGCAGGAGTTGTAGGGAAGATGAATGGCCCTATTAAAAGTAAGCTAGCCAAGGTGTGTGCCTTCACAAATTTAAGATGGTCTGACACTTTTTATCTTGTTCTCATGAGCATTTGAAATACTTCAAATAAAAAGAGTGGTCTCTTGCCTCATAAACCATTGATGGGCAGAGTTATGAAATTTGTACAATCCTTCAGCAACATTTGTATCAATAACTGACATTGTTTTGGATTATTGCAAAAGTCTGGCTAATGCAATGAAATCTGTCTCTCATCAGGTGAATTTGGCAACATCACTGACAAAAGAAACTCAGTGTCATCCACTAAAACCAGGCCATTCGATTCTGGTCCAGAAGCACGTTCGTAAACGTGTTGTGCAGTTCCCAACTTTCCAGTAGGAACTGGACGTTTGTTGGGCAACATAAATGCAGGGATGGTGCCAGACTGATTCTGTGCATCCCAGCAGGATTTGTCGTCCTAGTGACCAGCTAGCCCCCAGTGCCACCATATGCACCCCTAAACCAAGATGGGTAGCAAACAGCTTTGGCAACCACAGAACATGACAACCCTGAGCTCTCCCAGGGATCATGGTAACAGATCTAGAACCCTTTCACTCAGTCACTCGTCCTCTCTTTCTCTCAGAGGAATACACAATGGGGCATTCTCAATATTTATTGAACCATTGGGATTCTTGTATAAAATGTATGTGCTGCAATGACCAATATACAGAGCAGATGAAAGTGATTAGCAATATGAGGACAGTGAACAGGATGAAAAATGTCACTATCTTGCTATGACAAGGTATAAATGCAGGCACATAAAAATAATATATGTATAGGCATATATCTAGTGTACTTCTGCTACGCATCCCCTAACCTAAATGCCTAGGGTGTATGTAAGTGTTCTGCCAAGAATCCCCTACTGAATGATCCAACTCTATTACCTGAAGTGAAAGAATGTAGGTCGCCGTTGTGGTCACAAGTTGGACAACCCTCATCAAGGGATTAGCTAACAGCTGGTCTGAGGTTTCAGCATGCAGCGACCTCGCAAATGACAGCAAGTGCTCCTCTGTCCAAACCCAGAAATATTATCTATAAGCACTTTAGATGAAAACAATCACATTGCATAATGTATGAATAGACCTTGTACATGATGTTCAAGGTATCATGATAGTCTTCTTGTGAAGCTGATTTTGTAAGCATTTATAGTTTCAAGGAAACTAATCCGCACTGTCATGGTCGCAAATGTGTGTCAAAAGTCATTTTGTGTGAGTGAAGGCAACTTGGGAGAAACCTGTGTCTATGTGAAATGGCAGTGTTTCCCTCTAGGCCTAACCGGGACACATGACAAAAGCTGACTGGAACTGAGATGGAAGGATCCACATCAAGTTGTACTTGTGACTAACACTGCTGTAAAGTGGGTTGGAATCCTGCAGTGGATCCATAAGGCTCACACAAAAAGAGCGAAGACAGCAGATGAAGAAGAGGGGACAATAACCACTTATTTACAGAGTTAAGCCCAAGGTTGCAGCATGGATCCAAAGGGGGCAGAAGTGAATCCTGAAACTGGTGAAGTTGGTGAAACTGTGGAAGTTGATACTGGTTACCTGTAGGCAATTTCAGTTTGAAAATCAGAGTGATGAACTTTTGCAAAGTCACGAGCAGCAGGTATCATTAGTCTCTGGTCCAGTTAATAAAAATCTCCAATTGAAAATTTGAGTCTCAAGAACCCCAAGAGGAAAAAAGCAATTCACAGTGAGTCAGGTTACTGAGATAACCCAAGCATAATTGTGATTGTGAATAAAGAAGACTCAGTAGTAGTCACAAGTGAAGACGCAAATGTTGAGAATGTGCATCAAGGAGGTAATTGGCCAGGGCAGCAAAGAGAACTTGCAAGAGAAAACATTGGCAGAATGAAAGATCAGAAGATCAGAGTCAATTAGAGGAGAACCAGAAATTGATTCTGAGAATAGTGACAGTGAATTGCTTGCTGTCAAGAGACTAACAAGAACAAGAAGCCTGAACAAAAAATACGCATCACCTCAGTGGACATATCTCAATTCTGTGTCCGAAGAAAAAGAAGAGTCCAATGTGAAAGTTTAAAATCTCACAAACTGTTGGCAATTTATCTTTAAAGAGAAACTGGAAGAAGAAGAACACCTTGAAGTTTGAAAAATTCTGATGATCATGAAATTTGAAACTACGATTATGAACTTTTCAAGAAAATCAATGTTTTCTTTTTACCAAAGAATCCAGATGAAGAAATTGACTTGAATTTATGAACTGAAAAAAGAGAACTCTCAAGTTTGATTTTTGATTATTGTTTTGAAAAAAACAAGAAAAGAATCATGATTATTGTTTTGAAAAAAAGAATCTTGAACCTGAGTTAGTCCGATTTTTTCCTTTTAATATTGTTTTTTCCTCAGAAGAAATGGCATACAAAAGATACTGTGAAATTGTTAGTATGGTTTCACTAATAGTGATATTAATACTTTTATTAGGTCTAATATTTTGCCTCATTTCTCCAGTAAGATAAGCTTCATCAAAAGTTGAATGACCTAGAATTCATATTAAAGTTAAACATGACACATTGACACATAGGGAAATGTTAGTGTGTATGTTTGAGAATACCTTTTATTCAAACTATAGGGTCTTTATGAAAGACCATATAGATATAATGGGAGTTGGAAATTGTTTCTGTTTGCACTTTTCTCCCTTCTTCCGCATGTGAAGGTTCAACATATTATCAACTGCCAATATCTTACAGTGTGTTGTGTAATGCTTTTGGTTGTATATTCAATAATCAGTAGTTTCAATCACTATACCTGTTGGATTTCAACACTTCACTAGAAGACCTTACTGTTTCTGAAGATTCTGGGTGTTCAAAGAATTATATTACCTATTTAGAACCAGTTACACAACCTAACCAGAATGCTAAAATTACTAAAGGGGAGTATGTGTGTAGTTTGAGTAAAGAAGAACATGAATTTGTTAAGGAGTATAATGAGAGGAGAGCAAAAAGTTTTAACTATTGGAAAGATGAAAGGAAAATTAGAGAACAAATAGCCCCGATGAGGAATTTAGGACATCTAACTTGCATTCAAGGTTGAGAATGGAGCATGAGGGAAAGGCTGAACTATGCATGGTGCGTCATGACCCTACAGGAGATAGATCAATAGAGTTTATGTGAAAAAGTGAATGTGCAAGAAGTTATGTTGTTAGTGGTGAATTTCTGGTTGGTGACGAGATAATACTTCTGGGAATTTATTATGACTGGTATGACTGCCTATTGTAACCTTCCTCGTAATTGGGTGGGTTTCTGCTAACAGGCTATGATATTCCCATGTGATTACTATGTGAATGAAATGAATGATGTTGTTAGTTTGAAGAGAGTGAAATGAGGTTTTGGGCAAATTGTGCTGAATGTGTTAGGAGCTATGATTCAAACTATTGGAGTGGCTATGAATGATGTGAAAATTAGAAGATTTTCTACGCTGCTGGATCAGCTTGTTTCTAACAGTGCTGGTGCACTAACGCAAATAATGAATTAATTGCTATACATGCGATAATTCTGCAAAACCATCTCATGCTAGATATCCTTCTCACAAAGGAAGGCAGAATTTGCAGTTTTGAGATGAAAGAGTGCTGCACCTACATCCCAGATTACAGTAAGCTTATTTAAGCATATGTAAATAATATTACTAACGTTTTTTTAGTGAAGTTAAAGCTTTTCTAGAGTATGGCTTAAGGCAATCAGTGGGTTCTTGGGTTGGTGAGATTGAAAAAAGCTTTAGTAAGGTTGGTGAGTGGTTTGACAGCTTGGGTGGGTGCATGATAAGGACTATACTAACTAATTAATTTGCTTCTCTATGCTGAAATGTGGCATTGCTGCACTTTTCGGACTTGGCCTATTATTTAGACATTTTTTATCGGTTAATCACTTTTCCAGTTATTAACGACTGGTCGGTGGTCCTGACCAACTGTCCTTTCCAGTCAATGCATTTTGCACTTCATGTTTTTCTGCTGTACCATGGAAATGCTTTATTTTACCTATCTTACGCAACCTCAGTTTTAAACAATGTCGACCTGCATTATTGTTTTTACAACAATTGAATTCTCTAGTAATCCGCTGTAAGATTACTCGTTTTTTATGGTCTGTGATACGGTTAAGGAATAATATGACTGCACAGTAATGATGTCTATTAACTTGCTTTTTATGTTTCTATGCCAATTGTTCTATGATAATGAAATAAGTATTTTGATTGGTATGCTTGCTTTTATGGTTTCTTTTAAAGATAATTGATTAAAGCTGACTATGACTATTAGTGATTTTGCATATTATTATTTAATGTTCTATTACTGAGACCCTTAATGGCAATGATGTATGTATTTAAATGATATCCACTGCATCTGTAATTTACAATTTCTGTATTGTATTCCTTTTGAACTTTTTATTAAACCTTCAAGGTTTTCCTAAATTCCTCTCTAGAACTCACTTTTTGAGTCAATCCTTTCTTATTTGACTGCATTTTTTAAATGCTATTTTCTATCTTGTCGCTGGGACACGTTGACTCTCAAGTGGATGCATTTTGAGGTGTAAGATTTTAGGGGTATGCTGTGCTCACAGCATCATTCTCTCCTGAGGGGGGGTCTTTAAAGTAAGACTACTACAATAGTCTTGGTATGATTCCTTGAGACTTTCATAGTCAGATTGTTGATGGAGATTGTTTTCAAAAAAAGTGCTACTGAGGGATATTTCATTCTGAAAATGGGTGCCATTCATCTACCTACCTCTGTTATTCTATCCATGATGGTAATATCATAGTTAGCTGGAGCCAGAGGCTTTGTTGAGCCAGGTCTCAGTGACCATTGAAAAGCAATATGTTCCCCAGTGAGTAGACCATGAATTTCAATATTATGTAGTCTTTTAGACTGATCATTCAGTAAAGCACAATTCGGAATTTCTGAGTTTTTATCTGTAAAAGCCCCCTGCTTGGCAAGGCAGCTCAACTTTCATTGACATACAAGCATCTATTTGCCTAGCATACAATTTAAAACAGCCTTCCTGTTCATGGAGATAATTACACAACAATATTCACCAGAAATATTATATTTCACAAAAATAATTGAGAAAAATAATTGACTACAAAACGTCTTTCAGTCTAATTTGGGGACTTGATTGCACTTTGGGGACCTGACCCAAGTCCCCACAAGGCAATGTCTTCTAAATCATAAAAAACACAACTTTAGTAATGTGTCAGTTTTCACAACGTTTTAAAAGTTTGCCTACAGGGAACCTATATTTTGTGATGCATGCTTATTTTTCTGCTCGGCTCTGCCTTTGTAAGCAGGAGATGGCACTGCATTCTTAAACACCCCTATGAGTTTGAACAGTTTGTTATTCTGATTCAATTGTACAGCTAGGAGAAACATTTCAAAGAAACTGTTGCAACACATGTACATACCCAAACCAATACCATTGTAATCTCATTAAACATATTTGATTTTATAAAAAAATTAAATAACAATCAAATGAGGTGCACAGAGTGAGTGAGGCTCACAGAAGGGGTAACATGTGATGGAGCAGGGTTTTCGCGAAATAAAACATGCTCGAATTGAACCCTCAGTAACATGTACTAACCGTGTGCAGTGAAAAACTAATGTGGAAAAGAGCCTAACATGAAGGAAAATGCTACTGCACAAGCGCGTACTAAAACACTGAAGTAGGCCGCAAATGCTTCTTGACAAACGAAAAAAATAAAAGACTAATGCTGCTTTTGTGCACATTATTAACATTTGCTAGGAAAAATATTAACATGGGTTGTGCATGGATAGATGCAACATGGGGTGGATGTGTAATGAAAAGCATTATAAGTGATTAATAATGCCTGTGTTTGTTTTTCATAGAATCATGGTTTTCTGTTCTGCGGGAAAACACGGGGTTAATAAGACTAGAACAAAATTCTGCAAAATAACACTGAGCAAGATGATGGCAGTGGAAGACAAGTGTCCTTCGCCAGTCCTGTGTGCCTGCCAGGAGACAACTGATAGAAACAAAATTTTCCTTGAGTGAAAGAACCTTTCCTCTTTGAGCGACATGAACGGATAAAAGAGACACATAATTTGCTACATGACTAGGATGGATGAAACGAATGCTATGACAGAGGCTCGAATTTGTATTTCCTGGGGTGGAAGTAGATATGCAGAATAAATTAATAATAAAGAAGATGAGCTAAGGGACATGACGAGAGTGGTGTGACAATACACCCCCTTCCTTAACCAATCATGTGTAGAGAAATCCTCTGTTCTGACACAAGTGTGGGTTGGACATTTGGGTTTAAGGGTATAATTGAGGTTCCTGGTGGGAGGGGTTTGGGAGTCTGAAGGAGTTACTGCGGGAGTCTGTTGGTGTTAGTTGGTGATTTGCTTTCTTACCTGCGTGAGGAGAGGACTTCTATGCTGTCTCCTAAACTTGAGATAACTGTTCCTGTCTGCTGATTGCTGACATAGTCTTTGCCTCTACAACTTTTCTTGAGGGGCCTTTCTGCTCTCATGGCCACAGAGTAGATTTCCTATTCAATTGGGTTAGTATAGACAGAAAACTGAATTAGCATAATCATTTGAAAATGTATTTTGACTCTGAACCTTTTGTCTCTCTGCCTTTCCACTCCTTTATACATTGTCATTTTGAGATGTTTGTTTATCATTATTTCTCTGATATTGTTGCTCTGTGATGATCTATGGTTTGTACTGTATTTTGGTATTTATGAGCATTTACTTCACATTATTTTAGATAAACATTACAAATATACAAATGTGTCTGTCTTTATTAGAGTTGTTTTTCTAGTTTATGAGTATTTTTAGAAACAAGTATTGGTTTGCCAAACCCTGTCAACTATATAAAGATCGCATCACCACAAAAGGAATAATAGAATTGAAGACACAAATTGGATTTTGGTAATTTTGGTAATTTTGTTTGGAAATTCACTAAGGGGCTTGTGGGTAATGAAATTGGGATAGTTTGTGGAAAATTATTAGTCCTGGATCGCTGGATCACATGCAAAGACAATAGGAGTCACTGAGCCATCTTCATGAATGGTAAAAATTAAAGGAAACATTTTTCTGCTATTTTTACCATTTGAGTATACTTTACATTGACTAGAAAATCTATGTGATGTTGTTTATTGGCTTAGTGATGCAGTAAAATTAAGGCACATCTATCAAAATGACATGGCCCAAACCATCAGCAAAACTGTGATTCTGTGAGTGAAGGGTGAAATGTGCAAAATAGTGCAATAATTGATTGACCACACATTATGTCACATCTTTTACAACAGAACCCATGGCCCTATTTATGATTGCAGCTTGTGGGATTGAGGAATTAACTGAACTCCGTAAATCTTAAAAGTGCAGAGTTTTTCAGTCAGAAATGGGATATAAAATGCAGGATTTATTGCCTCAAGCACCGAATTCCGCATGTCTCTATTACTACTGGTATTTTCCCCCACAGTCAATTTCAACAGGTTTGACCTTCTGAAAATAACCTACAGGGGTACAATATTTATTGCATCTGGCAATTACACCATGGACAACTCCAAGGGGCTTGGAATTCTGATCTCTGTGAAAACAGGAGTTTGAGCACTGAATTTAATTTTCTCCCATATTTTTAATGTGGCCTAAATCTAGGAATAAGGTCCATCAGAAGCATAATTTCCATCAGAGCGTATTTTTCCTCCAGTTTTAACTCAGAAATATGTGTCTGGCTCCAGACTGACACTACATTACCTTTGGCAGTTTACTGTAACAAGCTGCGCCTCCGGTCGTCACTCCAAAGTAAAGCATGCATTTTCTATATGTATAATTTTTCTTTGACACAGTGCACCAGTGCACCAGTCACAAGAAAAACTATAAATATAAACCTTAGCCAGACAGCACTGCTAAATAAACGAAGAATGAACGGCCAGAAGTACAAGGCCATTTAGTAGTCACAAAGCCTGTGATTCGCTAAATGACAACGTTTACAACTGCCAACTGACTTTCACAAATGTACTAATCCCATTTTGTGATTCAATACCTGGTTACCAAATCCCAAAGTAGATTTAGAAATGCACTACGCATCCAAATTCCAGTTCGCAAAGCTATGTATCAATGGTTTGCACCGTAATTCCGGTTGCAAGCCATTGATAGATTATCTGCTCCTCAAAGAAGGTAGTAACCTTTTGACAAAGGGGAAGGTGTCCCATGCACCCCCTTCCTCTTTGTCAATGAAAAAAAAGTTTGATTGAGTTAAACAACTCTTAAATAAACTTTTTTTTAAAAGTACTTTTTTTCTTTAATGCAAACCCATTTATTTTAAGAAAAATGGGCTGCATGTAAAAAAGAAATTCCTAAATTTAAATGCGATCACAGGCATGATGGTCTGCTGATCCTAGCAGCGCATCCTCTCTGTGACAGCATCCAGTCGGGCTTTGTCACAAGATGCTACCTACCTTATGAATATAGATGAGGTAGGTCAAATTGCGACCCACTCCGAATAGTGACTTTGTGAGATGACCTATTAATACAGTATTCAGAAAAAATATCGAATAAAAAACATCGAGATACAGAAATATCAAGTTTTTAATATTGTGATCCACAACTATTATGATGCAGGAATGTTGTTGACAAGAATATCGATTTTCTAAGATAAGTAATATCAAAATCAAAAATATCTATGTTGTTATTATCATTTACAAAAATACCTATTTTCTTAATATCGAGTTTTTAATATCGTGATCCACAAATATTATGATGCAGGAATGTAGTTGACAAGAATATCGATTTTCTAGTGTAAGTAATATCGAAGTCAAAATTATCTATGTTGTTAATATCGTTGTTCATAATTAGGTTTTCGGGTCGTTATCGACCACAAAAATGATTTTGTTCATATTCCCCTAAATCATTGTTCATTTGTCTCAAGGTGCTTTACAATGGCCTGCAGAACTCCCTGACCTGAGATAAATCATAATTGCTCTGCACATATTGACAAGGAAAGAATTTGGAACATGATACAAAAGGGGTCTTTCAGACCTTAGTGTAAATTTCGGTTGCAGGAACACCCTAGCAAATATCATTTGTTCTGGGTATCAGGAGTCTTTTTAAACCTTGTCTACACCTTGGTATTGAAAACATGGAAAGCTAAGAGTTCAGTAATTTTTTGTCGTTTTGTGCACTAAGTAGCCACATTTTCTGTTGTTTTCGCCAGGTAGTGGTCACAGCATGTGCTAGCTCCTTATGTTTAAACTAATAAAACATACTGCAAAAAGTCGTAGATTTGAGATGTTTATTCACTACATTCCTAAGAGACCCTATCTTATAGTACAAATTCTAATGCAGTCGAGTTGGCTTACTTCAGTGATACTTGACACCTTTTTTTAAAACACTTTGGGGCATATTCACAAGGACTTATCGCCGAGTTATCGGCACTTTAGCGCATCAAAAGTGGAGATAGATTTATCGCCCCATTCACAAGCGGGTGCAAACTGCAGACATCGCCAGTATTCCCGCGATAACTGCCGCAAAATTTATCTCCACGGGTGACACCACCAATTAACCCTAATGAGATGCAAAGTAGGCGTTCCCATGCAAAAACACACGAAAACACCACTACACCACTTTCACAACGAATTGCCAGATCTGCGATGTGAACCAAAAACAGGCGATAAGCCGCGGTAGCAGCAGGGATTTAACACCTGCCTTCTGCTGATGTTAAGCAGGACGACTACCTGCAGTATGAAAGGGAGCCCAGGCCAGAGCCACATCTGAAGACCCACAGACGCCATGGAGACAATGATCATGCAGCTCGGAGACCCAAGAGGGCCACAACACCCACCGCCAGCACTCCCAGGCCCCTCCCCCGTACACCCTCCCAGACAAACACATACCGTGCACGACACAAGAGCCACAAAAAGCGATTGATGTCGCACAATGACAACAAGAAACACACATGTGTGGTCAGAAGAATGAGAAACAGTCACTCATCATTGAAGTAACAACCAAAAACTTTATTGAAACACAACACAAAAAAACAATGCGGACGACTCCTGTTGTGTCCGTCCGGGACAATCTTGATGTCACAGCCTGGAAAATAAAGCACAAAATCAGAACGTGTGTCATGCGCACATCAAAGGAGCGAGACACAGAGAAAGAGAGAAGGAATGAAAGGCAGAGAGAGAAAAAGAGAGAAAGAAAGGAAGGGAGAGGGAGAAGGAGAGAGAGAAAGGAAGAGAGGGAGAGAGAGAGAGAGAGAAGGAAAGGAAGGCAGAGAGAGAGAGAGAAGGAAAGGAAGGCAGAGAGAGAGAGAAGGAAGGGAAGGCAGAGAGAGAAGGAAAGGAAGGGAGAGAGAGAGAGCGAGAGGGAGGGACACTGCCTCCCCCGCGCACCCAGGCACCACTGCTCACCTGCTGCCACCGGTGTGTCTCCAACCACATGCCGGCATACACTGCAAGCCACCAGGTCTGCAATCTGTAATCGAGGCCAGAGTCAATCATGGCAGAGTCCATCTCACTGCACACGGCAACAACGCCTGTCCGCCCCTGCGCACACATGCAGCGGCACCCTAGCCCCTCCAGCCGGCCAGCGCTGGCTGTCCGCCCTTGCGCACCCAGGCCCCACTGCTCACCTGCCGCCAACGGTGTGTTCCCCAGTGGGCACACCACGTGCCCGTGCAAGCTCCAGGCCCCAGCCCCGCGACCATGGCATGCTCCACATCATGCGGACCCGCACCGCGGCCCAGCAGGTCCCTCACATGACGCTGAGTCCTGAGGCATCAATGGCAGAGACCACATCAGTGCACACGTCATCATCGCAGGCTGCACACCCGCTCAGCAATTCAGGTGCGCCTAACCCTGTGCAACTCCAGTCAGCGCCACGTGGTGGTAGGCCCGTGACGGCCGCATGGCTCCGGGTACCACTAACCCTGTGCAACCCCAGTCAGCGCCACCTGGTGGTAGGCCCGTGATGGCCGCATGGCTCTGGGTGCCACTAACCCTGTGCAACCCCAGTCAGCGCCACATGGTGGTAGGCCCGTGACGGCCGCATGGCTCCGGGTGCCACTAACCCTGTGCAACTACAGTCAGCGCCACGTGGTGGTAGGCCTGTGACGGCCGCATGGCTCCGGGTGCCACTAACACTGTGCGCAACAACTCATGGGCCCTTTATGATTGAGAATCGTGGAACGTCCATCATCCAGTCACCGCCGACAGTGGGGAATGTGACGTGGTCGGCCCCTTATATTCGCGGGGTCACATGGCCTGTGACGCCTGTGCTGGATGGGTGTGGTGTGTGTGAAAACCTGCCCTCATGGAGTGGCCATGACATGCTGACAACTAGACTAGCGACCTGCAGACCACTAGCGTGTAAACCTGCGACATGTGGCTATGTGGCCCCCCCCCTCGGAGCTTAAGCGGAGTGGTCTGGCCTGGCATATGCCGGACCAGCGCAGGGCTTGCAACAATGACTCAGGGGCTCTGGGCATGGTTCAGTCCATGTCCGGACAAGGAAGTGACTGATGCATGTGTCCCTGTTGTAGTGTCCATGGCACCCGGAACGCAATCGGCAATGTAGCACACTGTGACTGGAATCCCACTAGATGAGCATCATTGACGTTAGGGGGAATCGCTGTCCCTACATTCATCCACACATTCATACTTGAATGATGAAAGACATGACACAGCAGTGCGTTTCTGAATGTTTAATGCACATCCAGTGGAGTTTTGCAGCTGGAGCAGTACAGGGCCCTGCCAACCCCACTTCACAATATGGGCCCGTGGAGGGCCAGCCAGAGTCCATCGGGGAATGAAAAGTACAGCGGAAGAGGAAGAGGAAGAGTACAGTCCGCAGTCTGGTCGCCGTGTCATTGGTCACCAAACAGGATATGACAGTCCATGTTGCGGTCCAAGGTGAGTGCAGCAGAGTGTATCGGGGGTCAGTGGAAGGTCATGGGGCCACGTGCGGCACCAAGCAGCAACAGGCCAGGTGGTGGAAATGAATGCTAGTGCCTCCTTCTGATCTCAATCCCATCCACGTCCTCGTCCTCGGATGTGTGCTCTGCCTCACCTGTGGGTGGTGCAGTTCCGGCTGCAGCACTGTGTGCCACTGACACATCAGGGGCCGGAGGTAGATTGTCGGCCGCACTGTGTGGCAGTGACACATCAGGTGCCGGAGTGGAAATGTCTGCCGCACTGTGAGGCACTGACACACCAGGGGGCGGAGATGTGGATGGTGTAGGAGCAGCAGCATTCATCTGCACCACGCCTTGTGGCAGCAATGCCATGATGAGGATCTGCAGGGCATGGTAGATCCCAGCTACATTTTGCTGATGTGCAGCGGTGGCTGCCATCCTTTCCGCCTCCATCCGCACCATGTCCTCCATGTACATTGTGACAGTCTGTAGATCAGGGCCATGATCCAGAGTCATTGTGGGTGTGCACTGTGCTCTGCTTGATTGTGCATGTGTGCCATTGTGGCCATCCCCCCCATCCCCCCAGTACCTGGTGGTTACTCACCCTGTTGCTGTTGTGTTGTGTCATGTCGAGCAGTGTCCGCTCCCCCAACTCCTGCCACGGTCTACACACTGATGACTATCGACACCAGCTCCTCCATGTCATCCAGCACTAGCTGTGGCGCTGGACTCCCACCTCCAGTCTGCATTGCTGCCTTCTGGTTGCCTGCGAGTTTCTCCTTGGTTTTGCGCTTGATGTCAATCCATCGTCTCTTGACCTCGTCCATTGACCTCTTGTGCACTCCGACGGCATTCACCTTGTCCACGATGGACCGCCATATTCCATTTTTGGTGCCCAATGACACGTTGGAGGTGACGAACAGTTCTTGATGGTGTTCCATCACCTCCGTGACCAGGATCCTATTCTCCTGCGGACCGAACCGCGTCTTCCTCTTCTTCTTGTCCTTGCCCTTCCCTGTCCCTGAGGTCCCAGGCTGGTCGTCTGGGGTGCTTGTGGGGTTCCGCTCGTCCTCTGCACCTGCTCCGGCTGCCTCCATGGTGCTTCGGTGTTGGTTATTTTGTGTTTGTGGGGTTTTTCTACTTTTGTAGTGATTTTCCCGCCTGCCGTGTGTGTATTGCAGGCCTGGCGCTGCTTATCGCTGATTTCCTCATCGCGGTTTGGGCCATCGCATGTTTTTTCACGTTGGGGTTTGTGTTTTTATCGCCTTCACGGTTGTTGTATCGCGGACATTGTCCGCGTTTTCAGGAACCTATCGCATGGTACCGCCGTGTTGTGAATTCCACGTTAAGACGGGGTTATTTTCCCGCGATAGACTGCGATGTGTAAAGTTGCGTTAACCTTTTATGGCGATGTTTAGCGCACGTTCTTGTGAATATACCCCTTTGGCTTTTTCACACTTGGGATTCCAGTTGACCAGATACATATGTTTTTTGCTAGAACCAGGTATTGAAGTATATTTTTGTAAAGCAAACCATTTATTTCTAACCAAAAAACCCACATTACTAGTACAAGCAAAATACCCACAAAAACGTATACATTTTCAATACCCCAGTGGAATCAAATTGAATTCAACCTAAAATCATCCTGTATCGCTATGGGGAAGCAGCCAAGATTTACGTGAGGTGAATTTTTGGCATCACGCAATGTTTGTTAAAGCACAGTAATGCAATCTTTGTCATATAAGTATTCCCCATCACCACTAAATATGTGCTACATAGCACACTATTGGACGCTAGAGTTGTTTGTAGCTGTTTAAACCTATTTAACTGTAAATAAAAACAGTTTTAAACCACACACCCCTAGAATGATTCCTAGTCTATTTAAGTGCTAAAGTTGTTCTATCATTCTGCTGCTTTCCTAGTTATACCATTCAGGGCTAAACACACAAAACTGTCCCGTGAATACACATTCTAGATGCAAGACCAATAAATAATTATGCATCTGAGAATAGTGAACTGTCTTTTATAGAAAAAGAAATGTTAATAGCTAATGTGATTAATCTTCGCATTCATCAGATTATTGGGTTGCAGAAAATACATATGAATTATGTTACACTGCAGACATATTCCAGCCTGGCACTGACTTTTACGTGGAGTTTGCAGATTTCTCGGTTTCCCTGAAATGTTAATTCGCTTAGAAGTGACCTGAAGGTGTACTGAGATCCTCAGCACCGCAGGGACAAGAATGCATAACGAAGTGCCAATGTCACATTACTTCACCTGGCCAGGACTGCAGGCACAGCCTTTCTTCAGCAGAAGCACACTGACACCAGGAAAATTAGCATTTGAGTAGTCACTCGCAACTTCCTCCGCCCCCCAAAGCCAAATCTGACTCTCAAAGCTGAAGAGCAGACTTTTGGAAATGATCATCCCTTGCTTGCCCTGAGCATTGTAAGGTGAGGTTCTCAGAGAAGCCTGGCTGATGTGCTAATGAGAAATCGGGAGGCCTCAGTGGAAAAACAAGGCTGCAGGTTTGGGATGAATATATTTTATAAGAGCATAGATTTATACAAATGTTGCAATCTCGCAACACAATGAGAATGTAATCTTACAAACTAGCGTTTCATGCAGCATGTACAAGTTGTAGAGCGTGTGCTTAAACATTACCTTTCTTTTCAATTAACAGATGCATCCAGGGCCTTAAGTGGGATGAAAAAAGTGGGGGCAGTTTATAAAAGGGATGCAGCCTACATCATTTTAGGCATGTCTTAAAATGTAAACTACATTTCTGTGATTTCTATAGTATGCCACTCGATCTGTATTTTGGTGTCTCTCTGAGCACTCTGTTGTTACATCCAGATGTGTAACACAACAACTGCCATACACTTGGGTGGTGTTGGGGAGGTTAGAGGCATGCTTTAAATATGGTGTGGCTTCTTCGTCACAGCACATAAGTATGAAATGTTACGAGTGATCCGTTTCATAACGAAGACACAACCATTGATGTTGATTCCTGAGTCCACCTTGAGATACTGAATGGAGTACAAGGAACAGCCTAGGCTGAAGCTGGACCTAGTGTTAAGTATCACAGGTACTACACAGAGTTCAAGTGGAAGCGACCGGAGCCCAGCCCTTAGAAAGTTCTTAAGCAACTGGTGAATATACTATATGGATTTATCCAAGAAGGAAAGAGACCCAGTTAAATAACTAGTATGCACAACATGGAGTTCACCCATGGACAATAGGCACCCAACCTCTGAAAACAGTGTAAGCAACCTCTAAATATGTCATAGTGAGGCATCCAGGCACAATAAGTGGATGCAAACTCAAGGAGATGCACAGAACCTAAGTGGATGATCTGTGGTGTCCATCCAGGAGTGGTTGAAATGCATTCCATGGACACATCATTTATGGGTATTTGGCGTCCACTCCTAAGGCTTGAAGGAGAAATGAAAGCAAAAGCCGGAGCCATCTCAGTAGAGGGTATATGGCAGCCACCCAGGAGTGGTGAAGGCATAGATCAAACAAAATTCACAGACTTTGCATATTGTATTTTATTGTAGGAATTATATAGGGCTTCATACTTCAAATGAGGTCGCAAAATTCACAGTTTACATCTGGATCCTGTGTGCCCTTTGTAGTGCCTGGTTTAAAGAGAATGCCCTAAATGGGAAGTATTGGGGGAGGAGCATAACGTTAAGTGATTGTTCTAAACATTGTGCTGCATATAGATAGCTGCACCTAAGCAAGAACTGTTGCAGAATATTGTGAATATAGACGTAATTGCGCGTGTGGACAGCTACCCCTTTATTCATGACTTAGCTAGTGGGAAAATAATATCTATATATGTGTGTGTGTGTGTTTGTATGAATATAAATGTGTGTATGTTTGCATGCATAGATATATGTATGTGTGTAGTTATGTTTGCATATTTGGATATAAATATTTATTTCCACAGGAGTAACTGACTTACAGTGCCACAATAATAAGCATCCGTTGGTCCCTCCCTTTTTCAACACACACCTCTGTCCAGATCCAAATCTACTGGGACTCGGACCCCTAGCCTGGTCCCTCCTCTCTAATATTTGGAACTACATCCTTGCTAGTTGACCGGTCATGAGATACAGCCATGATGTCCTGCCTTGATCCCAATTTTCACAGCACCGACATGGAGAGATATAGTCCCAACTCCTGGGGCATAAATTATCCTAACAATCTCTCCAAAACTGCCATGAAAAGGTTCAAGCATAACATACTCAAACAATTTCTGGAACAACTGATAGCAGACACCTACCTCAGCGCAAACAAGGGTAGTCTAAACACTGATTGTATGTTCAACTCAAAAAGTCCAGCAAAGTGGAGAACTCTTATCTACCTTCTTCTACAAGTAACGAACAGAACCAAAATTCCTTATGTAACAAAACTCACTATTACCCCCCCACCCCCCAAAGCGTCAAAGGGAAGGCCGTCATATCCATCTTTAGGATGGGGAACATACTAATTCAAGCAAAAAACCAACACCTCAACATCTTTGGCTGTCATTTCCTTACACTTATCTCCCTTATCACGCAACACTACCCAGCATCTACTACCCAGTATGACCACACTGCTACATTACCTTCAAACCATGCACCCCTCATGAGCTCTATTGGCCACACACCAACCCAGACTGCTGTCTTCCACCTACATCAGAACAGAGGCAGCTCCATTCCCAGGTCTTCCGCAGAGCTCCCCCCAGTCCCTTCTAACACAAACAGGATCGCTATTATGCAACCCACCCAGTCAAAACAAACACACTATGGGGCAGATTTACAAGCCCCTTGCGTCATTTTTGCGCCGCCGTTGTGTCACTTTTTGTGACGCAGCAGCAGCATAAAAATGCGGCCCATTTACAACGTGATGCATCTAGGGAGATGCGTCACGTTGTAAAGCCCTGCGTCACATTATACCTGCGTCAGGTATAATATATGCAGGGTGGGCGTTCCAACGCAAAAAGGCCTCTACAACATTTCACTGCGTCACTTCTAGGACGCCACTGCGTCAAATTCTTACGCCTGCTTGAAGCAGGCGTAAGGAGTGACGCAGCACAATGAGGATAGGCCTCCCCCTGCATTGCTGGAGTTGCGTCGTGCTTGCGACACGACTCCAGCAATGCGTGACTTTTGCGTCAACAGATGCGTCAGAATTTCTGATGCATCTGTCAATCCTTGCGCCATGGTGCGCCGTATTGTAAATACAGCGCATCCATAGTGGCGCAAGGGTTTCTTGGGGTGGCGCAGAGAAAGTGACGCATCTTTACAGATGCGTCACTTTCTGGTAAATCTGCCCCTTCACCTCCAACCCCAACGACCAAGATTTCACCATGAATATGATTCATCTGCCCACTACTGACATTGGAATCATTGACTGTCCACTCGCATGTGATATTAAAACCCTCCCTGACCTACTAAACACAACCCTTAGCCGCATAGAAAATAAAATTGATACCCTTGCGTAAGTAACCTTGCACATAAAAAAAGGAACTCTAGACCCAGACCAAATTATTTTCCATAGTGAACTCTATGACGGGGAAAGAGTCTCCCTATAAAAGTCCTCTGAGTGATAGTGGGCAAACTTACTGGACCTCTATTGCACTTGATCACTTATCTCACAGACCTCACCGAGCTCTCAACCCCCTATCTCCATCTGAAGCAAGATTACTTAGTGATTCATAGGACACAAAAACATCCCCAAAGAATCCTAAGCTCTCATTTAGTATCCTAGTAATCATCGGCTCAAACAGAATCCCTCAAACAAAAATAGTGCCCAGATCCCCAGCTCAGAATACCACTATCCAAGCACTCCACTCCTCAAGAAATAGTCCCGACCCTCTAAACTGTTTGCTCTTTAACTGTAGATTAGCAGTTAAGCATGCAACTGAAATTGCGAAAATGATACTAACAGATGACATTGACATTACATTCCATACTCAACTTGCTCGCACCACCTGTCTATTCTATTATACGACAGGACAGACCAAGACGTACAGGAGGTGGTCTAGCAATAATACATAAAGATATCATCTGGCTCAACACCTTTGTGACCATGAACTACTCAACATTCGAATACCTAGGAGTTGAACTCATAACAAAAGGTGGAACCCCTATCAAACTTTATCCCATCTATCCCCACCCCCCCCCGGTGATCACCATATCTACATAAACTTTCTGACCTGATAATACAGGCGTCCTTAACTGACACCAATGACGCATTTCTAGGCGACTTCAATCTTCACCTCACTTCAGGATCCATAACTTAATAAACTTACTGGAAATCAAGGACCTCAAGCAACTCTGCAAAGAACAAACCCACAACAGATGCGCTACTCTTGATGCGTTAATTACTAGGCTTGAACTTGTCTCTCTTCGATCTGTCATGCCGATTGACTGGTCAGATCACTATGTCATAGATTTCAACCTAAAGGCTAACCCCAGACCCTACCAAGCCACATCTAATAAACAATAACACTGGACACGGAATATCCAACAAATTCCCCTATTGACTCTGGAAACCAAGATCAACGCCCTACTTCATTCACATCCTCATCTACACATGGTTGATGACCTCATTGACCACTATAACTCAATGATAACAAACTTGCTTGACCAAGTGGCTCTGCTTAAGCTCAAGAGATCCAGAAAGACCCAGTCTAGATCCTGGTTCAATCCAAATCTAAACTCTGAGAGAAGACAACTAAGAATGACTAAACGAATATGGAGACAGAACCCTACACCAACTAACCTGGCTCTCCTCGGGTCTGAACGCCTCTCCTACAAGAAACATACCTTTAGAGAAAAGGCTGCTTTCTTTCGCACGCAACTTGACCGGATGAAAAATAAACCAAGGGATCTCTACAGCATAATTATGCAACAAACCACTCTCAATTCGGATTAGGAAACAAAAGCCACTGATGAATGCTGTGAAGAAATAGCAAACTTCTTTTCTAAGAAAATAAGGAAAATTGAACAATCTCTTACCCGTGACATAAGTCAGACACCTCAGCTCTCCTGCTCTGATGACATGCCCATCACCATGGTAACTCCCTCTCCAGGCTCTACCTTAGACCCAAGCAACCCACAAATAACCATAGTCAAGAAGGATCTTTACCCACTGAAAAACAATGCCAGTTGGTCAGAGTTCAAACTGTTGACAGAAGGAAAAGTCCATAAGATAATTGAAAACTTAGAACCCACATTCCATATCACCGATACCCTCCCCTGTTCCCTAGTACAGAACCTAATCACATCATCTTGCCATTCTGGACCAAAATCATCAATGCTTTTTTCGTATCTTGCTGGGTTCCGGATTCCCTTCAACTGGGCCAAGTCACAACCATTCTCAAAAAACCTGGAGCAGATCCTAATGACCTCAACAACTTCAGACCTATCACCAACGCTCCTTTCCTAGCAAAAGTGGTGGAAAAAGGTGTCTTGATCCAAATCAACCAACACATTGACAAATTCAACCTGCACAACATCTTCCAATCTGGAATCAAAAAAGGCTGTAGCACTGAAACTGCTATGATCAACATATCAGATGACATTCTTAGATCTCTTGATGAAGGCTATCCTTGCCTCTTAATCCTACTTAATTTATCAGCGGCATTTGACACAGTCAACCACCAACCTTTACTTCAGCAGCCATCTTTCACAACCAACTCCAGTTCCACAAAGAGTTCCACAAGGCTCCTTCCACTCTCCAGCCTTTTTTAACCTCCTCATGGAATCCCTCACAATTATCCTAAATCAAGCAGGTGTGAAATATCACCTATATGCCGACGACACACAACTGTACTACAAAATATCTTCCTAGAGTGATATTTGCCATCTGAATACCAAACTAAACAAGATACAAATCTTGCTAAGCACCAATCACCTAAAACTAAACCCCCAAACAACTGAACTTATACTCTTCCCTCTCAATGACAAGCCTTTACCAATCCAAAAATGGTTCAAGAGCCTGGATGCCTTTAACTGTTCTCTCACACTCTCCAACTCCGTGAAGTCCCTAGGAATCATCCTAGATAAAAACATGTCAATGAAAGAACACATCAACAACTCAGCCAAAGCGCATTCTACACCTTAAAACATCCCAGGAAAATCAAATCGTTTATCCCACTGAAGACCCAAAGACTGTAGTACAATCAATAGTTCTCTCAAACCTTGATTATGGCAATGCCATAACCACTGGAACTCCGACAAGCCACCTTGCGCCTCTAAGAACCACTCTTAATGGAGCCGCCAGACTCCTCACAGGTACCAAAAGATTTGAACACATCTCACATACTCTCAAGTGTCTCAATTGCCTCCCCAGAGAAGGAAGATGCATCTTCAAGACAACCTGTATCACCCACAAAGTCCTTCACACTGCAAACCCTAAATATTTGGAAGACAAACTATCAAGAGAGGGTAGAAACCGGGCATTAAGAAGCTCGAATTCTATCCTTCTCATCCCCCCTAACTGAAAAGAAAAACCATCCCAGAAACGTTCCTTCTCAAGTAATGCATCACAGATTTGGAACTCACTTCCCAATGATCTCCGCTGTAATCCATCCTATACTTTCTTCAAACAGAACCTCAGATCACTACTGCTGCACAATACTACAACCTACTTCCACGAGCCTGCCACACCATCATGATCATTGACCTCTTGACCTAGTGTTTTAATCCAGCACCAATCCCACCAATGGATAATGTTGTAATTTGAATACTCTTATATAATGTTGTATTGTTTTTCATTCCCTTTGGATAGACTATGTCAACCTTGAATCCTTGTATTTATGCTGTGATCTCTGTTCCCATTTACTGTAAAGAGCTCTTATACCCCTGGGTCAAGCCAGCACTACATAAAATTCTCAATAAATAAATAAAATGGAAGAAGTTTGCAAATCCTTTTTATTTTAGCAGGGACTGAGTTCCTTGCCTTAGTCAACTGAACTGAGAAGGAATATCCAACATTACAGGATGTTTTTAACAGAAGGAATGATAAAGAGTGTGGCCATCCTGGATCAATTAAAGCCATAAGTGTTGAGATGATGGGCATAATGTAAATGGCACAATGAGCATCTACACATTGTTTTGAAAGTGAGGTATCTGGCCACAGGAAACCAGTGTAGAGACTGGGAGGCTGTGAAATGTGATTCAAAATAAGAGAAGCTATAAGGTGGATATCATTGGCATAGATTGGAGAGTATTAGGCTTAAGGGGGTCTAGTTAAGTATTAAGTAAAATCTTTATGTAGGCATCAGGAAAATGATCTAATTGCAGTTTTCTTCACCTAGATTCCATAAACACCCCTAGACTCTTTACCTTTAGCAGGTCTGATTGTTTTGTAGGCAAGTCAAGCTCTTCTTGATAGACGATGGCAGGCAGTAGATTGTGCATTTATCAAAGGATAGTATTTCATTTTTTGACATGTTTTGCTTCTGGTGGGGTATTAGTATCCAATGGTCAACAGTTAGGAGGCATTGGCTGCTTACACTGGAATCAAGATCAGATGGGCTAATATTAGGTTGGTAGATGCGACAGTGTTGTTACAATAGCAGCCTACCAACATGGTTGGTCATTTTTTCACCATTGTCCTTTGAGTATTCTGTTTTCAAAATCTTACAGCAGTGTAGAGCTAAGTAGTCCTCCAATAGTGTAGTATGAGAGGAGGTCTTGAGAGGGGTTATATTGCCTAAGGGGGTGGAGAGCCAGAGATAGAACTGTTGAACTTTCATGATGGGCTTGATTGACAATATATACAGTAGCTGAGATTGGAGAGCAATGAGGACAAGTTTCTTTCATGGTCTGACAAGGAGGATCTTGTTCAATCAGGGAGGTCCATCAGGAGTTGAGGTTGGAATGGGATCAAAGTGGGTGATGTAGTATTCACTCAAGGTTATGGGATGCTTTCCTGACATGCAACAATTGCATCAATGGCGTGATCTGCTGTGTGTGTGGAACCAGACACAAATTAGTAGAAATTCATTGCTTCAAGGATCATTGGTAGGGATATGGTATGAAACTGCTTTGCCTCAGAAGGTGTTCAGGTCATTCTGTCTGCAAGGGTTATTGTGGGTGATAGTAATGCAGCAATATACAATGGGGGGCTGGCTTCTTTATTGGGGTCTGATGATTAAAAGAAATAAAGATCAGCAGATGGGAAAGAATGATGGATGAGTTGTGATTTATATTATCTGGCTGAGAATTTCTGGAAGCTACTAGTAGGTAACACGTTTTTTAATTGACTTCTACTCCTCCACCAGTCATCTTTGCAGGGTCTTTCTTGTCAGTATGTATTAGTCTGTCTGGGATGCTCTTCTATGATGTGGGGAATTTGGTGTCACCTAGCCAAGTGTCAATAAGGGTGAGAAGAACCGGGATTCATAGACCTTGAGAATGCAGGATAGATGGAGGGTAGAAGATCATGAGGGGTGGTTCATTATCAGATGGTGAGACAGAGAGACAGAAGAGTGGATGATGTGATAGGCTTATCATCAAACTTCAGAAGATGATGGAGCAATTTGACAGAGTTAGTGAAGACCACAGCGAAAGGAGGTAGGTGGCTTTTTGTAGGTTGTGTATGGAGGTGAGGGTGAAGAGGGATTGAAAGGATAATAAAGCCATGTGAGAATAGAGAAGATAAGGGAAAAGGGGCTAGAGAGAAAGCCAAGAAGAAAATATATTGTGACTGCAAAAATATTGAGGGACATAATATTGAGGGTAACTATACTGTCTTTTTTTTAGAATAATTAATATAGTTTACTCAAACATTGTGGTATATAATTATATCTAATGTAATTTTATGATTTAGTAATTAATTTGAAAATAAATATTTGTATTGATCATTTCTGAGCTTTTACAATGTTTTTGGTTTTTACTTTTTAAATTATTATCTAGGTTTTGTGTCTTTTTGGGAGACTGACTGACTGAATTATTTGTTAAGCGCACTATTGCCGAGGCGTCTTGGCGCTGGGGCGTGAAAGGGGTGGGAAGGCCATACCATTCTAGGATTTATCAAATAGCCAGGTTTTTAAAGCCTTCCTAAACAGAATCCTGTTGGATTGCTGTCGCATCTGGATAGGAAGGGAGTTCCAAAGCTTAGCGGCTTGGAATGAGAATCCCTTTCCTCCCCATCTGACTCTTTTCGTCCTGGGGAGACATGCCAACCCTAAGTTGCATGACCTGAGTGCCCTTGTTGGCACGTATCGAGGAAAGAGGAGTCCAATATCAACTGCTCCTCCTCCATAAAAGGCTTTGTGTACTAAACACAGGGCCTTGAAGTCTACTCTTCGTCGAACTGGTAGCCAGTGTAGGTTCCTAATGGCCTTTGATGTAGGGTGGTGCTTGGGGAGACCACACAGTACCCTTGCGGCAGCATTCTGCAGTGATTGGAGTTTGGAGAATTGTCTCGCACCCGCTCCCAAGTACAGAGCATTACAATAATCTACTCTGGATAGGATCAAGGCTACTACAACCGTCTTCCTTAAAGAGAATGGTATAAACAGGAGTATTTTCCTCAGAACCTTGATCATAAAGAAGCAATTTGAGGTAACTTGGTTGATTTGGGGACCATACGATAGATCTTTATCTATCAAAAAGCCAAGGTTCCTTGCCTTAGGCACCGGGATTGGATGGGTGCCCGCTTCTGGGGGCCACCATAGATCATTCCAGATGGAAGGTTTTTGGCCAAACTCAACCACCTCCGTTTTCTCTGTATTAAGTTTTAAGAAATTGGTGCTCCTCCAGGCCATTACTCCAGTAAGACAGTTACGGAATCGTTCTGCCGTTATTTCAACGCTGTGCGTGAGTGACACAACTAACTGTGTGTCATCAGCATACGAAACTAACATCAGGCCATGGTCTTTTATGAGATTTGCTAATGGCGTGACATATAAATTAAACAGCGTGGGAGACAACGCTGATCCCTGGGGGACTCCACAAGGGAGGTAATACTCCTCTGAATGGAGACCGTTCCAGTGTATTTGTTGCACCCTAGAGGCTAAGAAAGACGAGAGCAGGGTTAGTGCCATATCATTGATACCGACTGTTTCCAGTCGGTGCAGTAACACCCCATGATTTACGGTGTCAAACGCAGCCGTTAGGTCGAGTAGGATCAGGACGGCTCTCCCACCTGAATCCATCACCTTACGGATCTCTTCTGTGGCCATGATTAAGGCTGACTCAGTTGAGTGACGTGATCTAAAGCCATGCTGAGTGGAGTCCAGAATATTATTTATTTCCAGATATTCCATCAGCTCCAAATTCAAGGCTTTCTCAAGAACCTTAGCGGGCAGGGGGAGACAAGATATGGGGCGATAGTGTTTGGTCTGCAGGGGATCTAATGAGTCTTTTTTTAAGATGGGTTTGATGCATGCCTTTTTCCATAACTGTGGAAAAACACCATGTGTGATAATATTATTTAAAAGAGGGGTCAGAGAAACACTGATCTCCTCAGGGGCCAAATGTAATATAAATGGGGGGCATGGGTCCAAAGGGGAGCCAGACTTGATTTGAGTCAGCAAGTCGGTGATCTGGTTCTCATGTACTGTGGCAAACCGTGACAGGCTGGTTTTGATTAAGGGAGGATCCCTTACACTTGTGTTATCCTCTACTAAGTTTGATCGTGTGCTCTCCAGTTCATTGTAGACTGTCTGGACTTTATTTTGAAAAAATAGTGCCATATTGTCAACAAAATTTTGGTCAGGAGCAAATTCCGTGTCTCGAGGACATTTGGCAAGGGCCGAAACCGTTTTAAAAAGTTCCTTGGAGGAGTTCGTGGCCTCGAGGATTTTGCCAGTAAAATAATTAATTTTGGCCTGTTTTATAGCAGTTTTATATTCTTCCAAGGTGATATTATATTGCGTCCTGTGCTCTAGGCTATAGTCAGACCTCCAGACGCGTTCCTGACATCTGCATTTTATTTTAATGGTCTTGAGCTCTATTGAGTACCAAGGCGAGGTAGCTCGCCTTTCCTTCGGGTGATTGGTTTCCTCTGGAGCCACCTCATCAACCGCCTGACTGATCCATTTGTTAAAATTACTAGCCCCGCCATTACAGTCGATGTTAGTGACATTGGTGTTATTCTTTGCCAAGGCTGAGACCAGCCGCTTCTGTTGTATATTTTTCCACGGCCGAGTTTTAGTCCGCAGAGAGATTTGCCTGCGACTGTTAGGTTGAGAACCTATATTAACTTTAAAGTAGATTGCAGCATGATCTGACCAACCCACTGAACGCACGCTCTCTACTTCAATATGGGCGTTGTTGGTAAAGATACCATCTAACGTGTGACCAGCTAAGTCGGTAGGTTCACAAACAATCTGGTTCATCCCATATCCAGCCATGACGTCAATTAGGCTAATGGAGTCTGAGTTGGTATTTTGTTCTAAATAGAAATTAAAATCCCCCAGTACTGTAAAGGTAGTAGTGTCAAAGCATGATTCCATAAATGTTTGTATGGAACGAATGAAAGAGGTTCTTGTTCCTGGAGGCCTATAAACAAGTAAGCCAGGCAGGAGTTCATGGTCATGGTATTTAACACTAAAAGTTATGGCTTCAGCCTCAAGTGTGGGTTCAGATCTGAACCTCACTGTAAGGTGGGAGCGATAAATCAAAGCTATTCCTCCCCCTTTTGCTCCTAGCCTATCTTTTGAGCCACAAGGTAGCCAGTTGGAATGGCTTGGTCCCAGTCTGGATCAGAGGTAAGAGTGGCCCATGTTTCCGTAAGGAACACCAGGTCCGGGTTAGCAACTGATATAAGGCATTCTAAATCAAGTTTGTGTTTAGACATGGATCTTGTGTTTAGTAAAATACACCTAATGGAATCTGGTGAATGATTTAGCACACTACTTTCGAAGTTGGTTGCAAGCGTGGGATAATTCCAGTCAAATGTAGACATTTTGTGTTTAACCGGCAAATATGTGGCTGACAGCCCGCAAAGGTTGCAGCAGTTTGGGCCATAGCTAAGAGGATCCAAGCACTCACCTTTATTTAGTGCCAAGATGTCATTACGCTAGTAGGTTATTCTGCTGGATTGAGCAGGGGTTCTGCCGCTGGTCGCTCTCCGGGTGCCGACGGGCGCAGACGGGCTTGCCTTCGGCGGAGACAAGGTGGGTATGGATTCATTTAGAAATTGATTTTTTTTTTACCTTCTCTCATGGATCCTGGCATACCCACAACCAGGACACTATCAGACTGCAGACTGAGAAATGAGAAAATTAAAAAGCAAGAGAGCAGGGCACCAGGATCTGGAACAACACCCCATATGCATCAGAATCCCCCGAATGATTCTCCAATTTAGAAAAGAGTTCAAAACTCATCTCTTTTAAAGAACAGTATATGACAATGCATTAACCATCCTCAACCCAGCTCCACATCCTCTTACTCGTTGACTTTATACTTGTCTTCGACGAAGTACAGTGCTCCACTGCGTTTTTGCAAAAAATATGCTATATACATATATGCATGCATACATTAATTATGTATTATAAATGTTTAGATATATTTGTACTTTATTTTATAATATTAAATGTTAGAAATGTTTAAATTTGTTGTATAAGTTGGGGTTCTTTTATTTTAGGCTGCATATTGACTTTTTTTGTTACTTTCATGGATTGTAGGGATTATTGGGGGATAGGGTGGGTAGTGTTTTTTGTGGGGTGTTCAAATCTATTTAGGATAATTGTTTTTAATTAAAAAAATGTGCGGGTTTGAATATTTTACATTTTCAATTTAAATCTTAAATATTTTATGAATTTTACTTTTTAAAAATGTTTGGATGTATTTATTTTAGGTTGTACATATTTACCTTTAAAAATGTAATTAAAACAATAACTAATGTTTTATTGCTTTAAATAAAGTTAATTTTACATAATCAGAGTACACAGTGATACTCTTTTCAGGAAATAAGCCCCTCCTCCTACATCTGTTTGGAGAAGCCACCAATAGCTGACGAAGGGTTTCTGTCGTAATTTCTTGTATTATTTTTCAGTAAATATGCAGATACTGATACAACTATTGGCCTGATAGGCTTGCTCCTAACCTTCTGAAAACCCTGTTTAATGTATGAATTTAATGTGCTTGTAATCTTTTCTTAAATCACTGTTTCGAATCTGTTTTTTTATGTATATTTCTGACTAACGGATTAGTCAGCTATTTCGTCAGTCCTAGCTGGACCTTGGGGGGGGGGAGGTACACTTATTTTATTTTGCTTCACGGTTCTTCTTGGGGCGAGGCGGCCATCTTGATGGTGCCGCTCTCGCCCAGGAGTTTGCGCTTTAGTCTCCATGCTGTGGCCCTCAATAAAACGGCCGGGGAGTGGACACACAGCGCCTGGTAGACTCGCTCCTAACCGTCTCAAAATCCTGTTTAATGTATGAATTTGATGTGCTTGTAATCATCTTTTAAATCACTGTTTTCATTCTGTTCTTAATGTATATTTCTGACTAATGGATTAGTCAGCTATTTTGTCGATACTAGCTGGACCTTGGGAGGGGGAGTACACTTATTTTATTGTGCTTCATGGCTCTTCTTGGGATTGAGGCAGCCATCTTGATGGTGCCGCTCTTGCCCAGCAGTTTGCGCTCTAGTTTCCACGCTACGGCTCTCCATAAAACGGCCGGGGAGCGGACATGCATCGCCTGGTAGGCTCTCTCCTAACCTTCTGAAAACCCTGTTTAATGTATGAATTTGATGTGCTTGTAATCTTTTTGAAATCACTGTTTCGATTCTGTTTTTAATGTATATTTCTGACTAACGGATTAGTCAGCTATTTCTTCTGTAGTAGCTGGACCTTGGGGGGGAATACACGCTGGAGGAAACACTATAATGAAGATAGTAAAGCAATATATAAAAGGGCTTTAAGTGAATAACATATTCTCTCTAAAGCGGCTCGCGCAGAGTTTTTGTCTCAAAAAATTCAACAATCACAACACTGCGCTAAAACTCTTTTCAAAGTGGTAAAAGAGCTATCCGGCACTGAGAAACAGTCATCCTCTTCTGCCCTTACTCATAGCCAATGCGAAGAACTTGCTCTCATTTTTACTGATAAAATTGAAAACATACACTCTGTGCTGCGAAGCAAAAACCCATTGCATACCTTGTCAGAGGTTGTGGACTCACCTAATTATAGACTGGATCCCAATGTAAATGCTCCTGCAAGCAATATCAGATCTCCTTTCAAATTGGGAAGTTGGGCCCCTTTGGACTCTACGTCCTTCAATCACCTCCTTTGTAATATTAAATCAGGCTCCCCCCTTGACCCCCTTCCCCCACATGTGTTGAGGCAACTTGACACTTCCATATTATCGACGATAATGGATCTTCTAAATGCCTCCTTGCAAGAGGGACGAGTCCCTCATAGATGGAAGCATGCCATGGTCCTCCCTCTTCTAAAGAAAGTCAATTCTGACCCTGCCATTTCGTACAACTTTCGCCCTATCTCGCTGCTCCCCACCTTCGCTAAATTTTTGGAGAAACACATCAATGGTTAGCTGACCTTTGTTGAATCCCAGAACTTTCTTCACACCTCTCAATTGGGTTTCAGAGCTGATTTCTCTACTGAATCCACTCTCTTGGGGGTAACGAAAATGCTAAGGCACCGTTTAGATGAAGGGGAAACTGCGACACTCATCCTACTAGACCTCAGCGCCGCTTTCAACACAGTGTCCCACCACATCCTTGTGAGTGCCCTACAGTCTCTAGGCTTGGAAGGAATGGCGCTGAAGAGGTTTCGCTCCTTTCTCAAGGACCGGACGTTTCAGGTGTCCTCAACGTTGGCCTGTTCCAATTCTCATGCCTCTCCATACAGAGTCCCACAGGGCTCGGTATTGAGTCCACTGCTATTTAATATATATACAACCATGCCCGAGCACACACAAATCAGTTGTCCTCTTCTTAATTAAAATACATGCATTCACAATATTGATCGGATTTAGATTCTTGTAAAAAAAAATAAAAAAATATATTTATTGCTCTTTTCTAGTAACTGAAAGTAAGTCAAAGAATTAACACAATGTAAATACACACAGAAGGTACACCCGTGCCAATACATCAATAATATTTCCATCAGTACATTTTGCCTGTAAGCCCTCACTTTCTCATACACTCGGAATACAACGTTCTCGTGGGGTTTGCCAAAGGTGAGAATCTCCACTATGCACTTAGGTCTGAGTCTGTTTCCTCGAGGGGAGGAGTGCAAATATTCCCCCTGTATGCATTCCACTTGCCCCATATCCGAGTCCATTTTTTGGGGCATTTTCTGTGGACAAAAAAAGCTTTCTCTGCCACCATTGCTCTATCCATGTCCCCGCACCATTGTCTAAGCATTGGGATTGCTTGTGTGCCCCATTTCTGTGCTATGTTACGTTTAACCAACTTCATACCCAAGGTCGCCCAGTCCTGTGCTGCGTGGTTAAGGTCTGTTGGTTCCCAAATATTGAGGAGGCAATGCCTTGGGTCCGGGGGGACAGTGGGGCCACAAACCCGCGTGATGGTGTTCATAACCGCCTCCCAGTATTGCATGATTTTGGGGCACTCCCACAAGGTGTGGTAGAAGGTGCCCTGCGACCCGCAACCCCTCAAGCACATTGGGACGTGGGTCGTGTAGTGACACTCGTGTGAAGTAAGTCCTGTGGAGTATTTTGAGTTGTACTAGTTGCAATTTGGCGGGTATGGCTACTTTTCGTGGGGACGCAAGGGCTCCTTGCCAGTCTGTTTTGTCAAGTTCCCCCAGTTCAGCCTGCCACTTTTTGCAGAGGGCCACCGTAGGGTCTTCCCAGTTATTGATGATTTTGCGATAGGTCAGGGAAATGGCCTTTTTTGTCAAGTGGTCGGTCAGCAGTCTGTCCTCGAGCGGTGAGGACTCGGGGAGGTCGGTGCCTGGCGGACTGGCTTTTGTGAGCGCGTGTTTGATCTGTAGGTAGCGGTAATGTTCTGTGGAAGCCATCTCATAGGTCTTTTGCAATTGTGAGAATGGAATGATCTCACCTTCTTTCCACAGGTCCCCCACCCTTGATATGCCTATTAGGTCCCACTTGGCGAAGCCTTTACTGTTACAGAGAGGCGTCCCAGACGCCGGGTGCCCCAGAGTGGCGTGTGTTGCGTTAATACCCCCTCCCAACCGAGTGCCCGGAGTGCCGCGAACCAAACCTGGACGGTATGTGCAGTGGATCCCAGTAGTGCGTGTCGGCGAGGTTTGTTGTAGAGTGCACCCTGAACCCCCCCGGTCCCGAGCGTGTGCCTGTTTATACGGAACGCTGGTTCGTCCTGGAGAGCGTGTATCCATTGGTTTATCACAGTGAGCTGTGAGGCCCAATAATATGTTTTAATGTTGGGTAGAGCTATGCCTCCATCGTACCAGCCCCGCACTAGTTTGAGTTGGGCTATGCGAGCGGGTTTCCCCTCCCAGAGGAGATGGCTGACTTCAGCATTGATCGCCTTGAAGTATGAGGGAGGGACAGGGAATGGAGTATTTTGCAGCGCATACAGGAATCTGGGAAGTGCGAAGTGCCATCATTTTAAACAGGGCGGCGCGGCCCAGGAGAGTCAATGGCAGGGAGTGCCAATATTTAACATCGCGCCAGAGTCTCTTCAGGGGTGCCATGAGGTTCTGATCGATAAAATGTGCAGGTGTAGGAGTAATGTATATTCCTAGATATTTGAACCCTCCGGTCGCGACTAGCAGTGGGCAGTTGGGCGGCAGCCGTGGAGGCTGGCCATTAAGGACAAAAACAACAGATTTGGCCCAATTTATAGTATAGCCGGATACTCTGCCGTAGGAGGCACAGATGTCTAACAATCCAATAATCGATCGTCTGGGGGATGCCATATATAGGAGGATGTCATCCGCATAGAGGGAAATGCGGTCTTCCCATCCCTCTGTCCACGCTAGTCCGCGTATGACAGGATTCCTCCTGACCCAGGCTGCCAAGGGCTCCAGCACCAGAGCAAACAGGAGGGGAGAGAGCGGACAGCCCTGCCTAGTTCCGCGACCCAGGGGAAACTCAGCTGAGACTCGCCCATTCACCACCACATGTGCCATCGGTTGCGTGTAGAGAAGGTGAACCCAGGCACAAAATTTGGGCCCGAAGCCCATATGCCGTAGGGCCGCGAAAAGAAAGGGCCACTCTACTAGGTCGAAGGCCATGCGTGCATCCAGAGAGAGTACTATGGCCTCCTCCTGGATAGTGGGGATGCGGGGCATCACGGCATGGAGCCGTCTCAAGTTGAGAGCCGTATTTCGGCCTGGCATAAAGCCGGACTGATCGGGGTGCACTAGGGTTGTAAGGTATGGTTGGAGTCTGGTGGCCAGTGCTTTTGCCAATATTTTGACTTCTGCATTAAGCAGTGAAATTGGTCGATAGGATGAGCACTCCTGGGGGGATTTGCCAGGTTTCGGAATTGTTACGATCGTCGCTATGCGTTGATCCTGAGGCAGAACGCCCTCCTCCAGGCTAGCTTTGTACATTCTAAGTAGGTGGGGTGTGAGTATATTTGCTGCTTTTTTGTAGACTTCCACAGGAATGCCGTTCGGTCCCAGAGCCTTTCCCGATTAGAGCCCATTAATGGCCAGTGTTAACTCGTCTGGTGTCAGGTCTGACTCCAGGGCCTGTGCCTCGTGCGGCGCAAGTTTGGGCATCTGGATATCGTGGAGGAATGCCAAATTCTCTTCCAGGGTGGACGTGGCCTCCGGGGTGTATATTCGTTCATAGTGAGTGGCGAATGCTTGTACTATTTCTTGTGGATCCGTGATCGTCCCCCCAGTGTCTGTTTGTAATTGTGGCACCCAGCGACTTGCACGCTCCCTCCTGTCTAGCCACGCTAAGAGCTTGCCGGCTTTGTCGCCTACTTCGTATATAGTGTGCTGTATCTTGGAGACCCTGGCTTTGGCCTCCTCCCACGCGTAATCCCTGTACTCCTGTTTTGCTAGATTGAGTTTATGAGCATTGTCATCGGTAGGGTCGAGAGAGTGTTCGGCTTCGGCCTGGCTCACTGCCTGTTCGAGTGTCTGCACGTGTCGTCTCTTGTCTCCTTTGTGAGATGTAATAAGAGATATTGCCTGCCCACGCAGGACAGCCTTGTAGGCCTCCCACAGGATAGTCGGGGAAGTTACTGAGTGTTCGTTGTCTTGGAAATAATGTTTTGTGGCAGAGCGTAGGCCCTTCCAGACGTCTGGGTCATTCAGGAACCCCGGGTATATAGGGTAAGTGCGACGCCGCCCCGAGAAGGAAGATGTAAATTTTATCATAACAGGTGAATGGTCGGAGATACCTCTGGGGAGGTGCGAGATCTCCAACACACCCCCCAGTGCAGACCTGTGTGTCAAAATATAATCTATCCCGGAGGAGCTATTGTGAGCGCCTGAGTGGAAAGTGTACTGTTTTACCCGGGGGAAACGCAGGCGCCAGACATCTATCAGGCCGAAAGCGTCAAGGAACTCCGCCATACGTCGCTGGACCCCACAGTGGTCCCTAGGGGGGAGTCTGTCGAGTGTTGCATTGAGTGTGGCGTTGAAGTTGCCCACCACAACCAGTTCACCCCGTGGGAGTGCGAGTAGGAATTCACCGAGTGCGGGAGGGCTATATTTTGCAGGGCTGGCGGGATATAAACTGAGAGTAGGTTATATGGTCGTCCCTCCCACTTACATGAGACGGCTGCGAAGCGCCCCTGATCGTCTGTCCAGGACCCAGTTATGACGAGTGGGAAACTTTTGCGAACCAGAATACCCACCCCCCTTGACCCGGTGGTAAACTCAGAGTGTGCCACCATTTTGAATCCCCACCTATCCAGAGCTTTAGTGGCCGAGCCCGTTTAGTGTGTCTCCTGGAGGAGGACTACCGCCGGGGCATGCCGCTTGAGATAGTGTAATACCAGACCCCTCTTTATCTTGTCAGATAGACCATTGACGTTCCAAGAGATAATCACCAAAGGGGGGCCTTTTGTTTCAGAAGGCTCTGGTTGTGCTTGCATGAGCTCCATTAATGCGTCCCTTCATGTCAGTGGGTGTATCAGTGGGGTCGGTGTGCAGAGAGCAACATGTTGTGGCTAGTGAGCTGCGGCAAGTTGGCGTGAATAGCAGACGGTGCACCTGTGTGAGAGAACTAACTGTGAACATTAACTTGAACTGGTCCCCACCCCCCTCCCTGCCTCCCTGCAAGACGAACACAGAACTACCCGCCACCCCAACTTCGCAGAGTGCTTAGTCCCCATTAACTGCTACTTGCATGCGGGGGAGAGTAGTCCAGAGATCACCCCGATCCATCCCCTCTGTCGATACCATAATTGTATGCTCTGGTCTGTCCAAATTCAGAAAAAGGAAAAGCTTTGGAAGTCGGGCGCCGCGCTGTTAGGCGACTCAGGGCCCCTCATGTCGGAGATGTCCGCCCCCCAGATATATCCCATCATGGGTGCTGTCTTGGCGCGCGCATCCCGGAATTTCGGCTTCGTTGCCGGACCGGAGCCTGAGTAGTTTGAGCGTCTTCATTTTCGGGTCTCTGGCTGCGTAGAGTCGGTTGCGTAATCTGTGTCCTTTGAGCCCTGTGGCGCCAGCTCTCGTTGACGTTGGTGTTGATCTTGGGTCTTGCCAGCCCGCCGGGGCCCCGATGCCCGTCTCCAGCCCTCCAGCCAGTCCTGGGCCTCCTCCGGCGTCTCAAAGAACCACGTTTTGTCATTCGCCACTACCCTCAATCTTGCCGGGAAGAGCATTGAGTAGGCAAGTTCTCGTCGGCGGAGTTCCTTCTTCACCTCCAAGAAGCTCCGCCGTTGTCTGGTGACTGTTGCCGTGTAATCCGGAAAGAATGAAATTACAGAGTTCTCTAGGCGCAGCGGGGGAGCCACTCGCGCAGTTTGTAATATGGCGTTGCGGTCTCGGAAGTTAAAAATGGGGGCTAGGTTGGGCCTGGGGGGTCCCCCGGCCGGGGCTTGCCTCCTGGTACACGGTGGGCCCTCTCCACCGAGAAAAAGGTTGAAAGTCCTCTGGGCTGGAGATGGGTCTTGAGAAGGTCTTCAACAAATAAATCCATAGCGGGACCCCCTTTACTTTCTGGCACGCCCACGATTCGGACGTTATTGCGGCGGGAGCGGCCTTCCTGGTCACCTAGCTTAGCCAGGATCAATTTATTGTCCGTTTCTAGTTGGCGCACCTGTCGCTGCAGGGCCGCCGTGTCAGCGGAAAGGGCCGTCGTAGTATTTTCGACTTCGGACACTCTTGCGGCCATTTTCTGAAAGTCCGCCCTCAGCAGTGAGATGTCGGTGGAAATCGTCCCCACAGTGGTTTGGACCTTGTTGAGGGCGAACATTATGTCTTGCAGTGTGACCTCCGCCGGACCCTCAGGCATCGGGGTCTTTCCCTGTGTCGTGTTTCTATCCGCCAGGTCCGGTTGATCTTTGGCGTATGGGTATTTGTCCAGTTTCAGTTGTTGCGCCGTGCGTTGACCCCGGCCTCCCATGGCGCGAGAAGTGGGGGGCGCTCGTGGCAGTAGTCGCCGCTGCCTGCCTTTGTGGTTGGTAGCCACGCGCGGCCTTTCGGGTTTTCTGCCACATGGCCCTAGGCGCAGCAAGGGGCTATGTCTTCAAGGCGATCAGACTGAAACGAGCTGGAGACCAGGCAGGCCGATGAGTAAATTGCAGGTTTCTCCCAACAAGCCCCTGGGGGCCCCCAGGGGCAGGTGCCACTGCTATCAGCCACCCTCAGCGAAGGCACACACTGCTCAATGTCATTTACCTATGTTGTGGCCAGTTTTGGACAGTCTCGGCGTCTCCGCAGTCGAGGCGCGGTTCAGCACGATAATGGCACCAAGCACCACAGGGGGTTGTGCGCTCCTCAGTCCTGGCGGATCTCACTGGGGGGGGGGTCGTGCCGGGCCCACGCGATGTGCTGCGGCCGGCTGAAAGTCCTCGCGTGTCAGTGGTGCAGTGTCCCAGCACGCCAGGCCCTCCTTTACAGTCACGGATCACGGGCGTGCTGCACCCGGGGGTTGCGTGTGGCACGGGCTCTGCCCCACGCCTGCCGGCTTGCCCTCTGTCTTCCTGTCGGGTCCCGGGGGGTAAGCGCACCGCAGCAGCACGCCGCGCGGTCCCACAGTGTGGTCCACTGGGCGTCTGGGCACACCACCGCCTCCTCAGTAGCGCCTCCTCACCGCGTCCTCATAAGCGGATCGGGAGATCACGCGAGGTCCAGGCTACCCTCTCGGGCGCAGGCCGCGTCCCAGAGACACGGTGTAGGGTCCCCACGCTGCAGAAGCCCCAGAGGAGGATCCTAGGCGGCCCAGACACCTCCGACGTTGAAATCCCAGCTGCTTGTTGTAGAGCGCAGGCGGATTTATGAGCGGATCGTCGGGGATGTCGGCTGGATCTTGGAGCTCCTCTATGCAGCGGCCATTACGGATGGCTGCTAGCCACGC
>CAWUFW010022642.1:0-91174 GCA_963921515.1 Calotriton arnoldi
AAATCAGCCGAAATACGAATTCCGATTTACTCACCTGTTATCAGAGAGACCTCAGTGCTGTATCTTTCAGCCCAGTACTGGTCCTGAAAAGTAATTTTAACCGTATTTCTTACCAGTAACTTGAATTTCCTTCCATAGGCTAACATTGACTGGTTTCACTTGAAATTCTTCTAAGTGTGGAGTTTTGGAACTTTAAAATATTCCTCTAAAATCAGCCGAAATACGAATCCTGATTTACTCACCTGTTATCAGGAGAGACCTCAGTGCTGCATCTTTCAGCCCAGCACTGACCCTGAAAAGTAATTTTAACCGTATCTTACCAGTAACTTGATATTTTCTTCCATAGGCTAATCATTGTCTGGTTTTCAGCAGAAAGTTTCAAAGTGTCGATTTTCACAAACTACAAATATTCCTTAAAAATCGCCTGTATGACTTAAACGCATTCTTTCAACTGTTTACAGGAGATGCACTCAGTGCTGGATCCAGGATCCAACACTGAGTAAGAAAAAGTAACGATAACAGTTTTTACCTGCTAAGTGAATTTCTTCCATAGGATAACATTGGTGATTCTATGAGAAAAAGTTTCTAAGTGTCAACTTTAAAATACAATAATATTCCTTAAAAATCACGTACTGTAACCAAAACGCTTTTACTCAACTGTTTACAGAGATGTACCAGGACTGAATCTAGGATCCAGTCCTGTGGTTAGAAAAGTAATCCATAAAGCAACTAATTGCATTTAACTAGAAATTCACATTGAGCTGAATGTTGCATTGTGTTTGAAAATGTGTTGCCCATTGCAACAACTGTAACTACTGTACTTAAAAGTCTATTGCCCATGTGCAAAGTATTTAAACTAAAGTAATTCATTCTGAGAAAGTATTTTGTAATGTAATGTATAATGTAATTACAATGTAATTTAAAAATAAAATATGTAAAAAAAATTGTTTCTAAAATGTAGTAAATCAGTATGAAAAAAATTAATATAACAATTAATACATTTAAAAATTGTCATTTACAAAACCTTTGAAATTCACTGAAAAACCGTAGGTTTCAGGCATGTTATAGTTAGAAATTAGCATTTAAAAAACCTTTGAAATTCACTGAAAACCATAGGTTTCAGACACGTTATAGTTAGAAATTAGCATTTAAAAACCTTTGAAATTCACTGAAAAACCATAGGTTTCAGACACGTATAGTTAGAAATTAGCATTTAAAAACCTTAGAAATTCACTGAAAACCATAGGTTTTAGGGACAGTTATAGTTAGTTGACATTGCACTCGTGACAAAACCCGTGAAATTTCCGCTATAGTTAGTTCAGCTAACTATAACTCGCGCCCGCAATGCACTGCTGATGACGTCACATATTACATCACTCATGACATGGTCAGTGACATCACTGATGACATCACTGATGACATCTCAAATGACATCACTGATGACATCATCCACGGATAATTGATGCACTCTCCCAAACCCTAATAGAATGTCGCGGATTTCCTATGGATAATAGGTTGTAACTATAACTATCTACTGGCGACCGCCAGTAGATAATATATATATATATATATATATATATATACATACATATATATATATATATATATATATATATATATATATATATATATATATATAGCTGCAAACAAGCCCAGTACTCAATAAACAGAACGGCAAGAGCAGACCCAATTCAGTGCAAGTTGCTTTTTTATTTTCAACCAGCCATCACCATGTTGCCATTACGCGTTTCGGCCGTACAAGCGGCCTTGATCACATGACAGCGTTCCAAAAGAATAGGTACATTTTTAAAGTGCAAGTGACCAATGGCAATACATATAGACATAGTAAAAATACTATGTAATACAATGTCTCCGTTTAAATACAGTTATAGAATGTACTGATGTGAATAAATTGTCATAACTCTAAATATACTAGTAAAATACTAGCTCAACCTGAAAAATAAATAAGACAGGAAGAATATATATTTTTTGTAAATACAAATACAATTCATTGTACATATATAACTTCTAAAATGGATACCAAAGGTTAAAACAGATAATACAGCCTATATCCCACCTAAAAGAGAAATCTTAAAAAATCAAGTCCTACATACTAAACTAACCAATTTGTGCAAATATGCAAATATAGTGCAAAATAAAAGTGTTAATAATTAACCCCAATGTGCAAATTTTAAGCTAGCTGCCAAACGACATTTGTACCATATAAAATAATGTAGTTATATAATTACATACACAGAAAAAAGAAAAAAAGAGAAGATAGAGTATAACCAATCAAGAGCAACAACGTTCATTCCCACAAATGTTTCTACATATCCTTGATATAAAATACATTTCAACCTTAAAAAACTCCAGTAGAAAAGTTACAAAAAGAGAGGCTCTTTTCAGCTTTAATAAATACAATAAAATATGCAAATATATACATATATAAACATTTTTAGATATATATGCAAAATATTTACACAGGACATTGTAGAAAAATATATATAATATATAATTCCATGGAGACACTCAATGTTACATAATTAACTAATATATACAGAGAGGTTTTTTAATGTATAGTCATACACAGATAAATTACTCAACCTAGTTTAATGCTGAAATGTACACAACAATCTCATACTCAACTGGGAGCTCTTTCAGAAAGATAAAATTGGAATTCTAAAGATAGGTGTATAAATCTTCACTCGTGTTCAAACCATTTGGCTGCTTAGTGTCGAGTTCCAGAATATACCTTGTCTCCAGGCGCCTAAGCTTGGATTCCCTATTCCCACCACGTTTAGAAAATGGTATAGTATCCAGTACAAAGTACTTAAAATGCTTAAGGCTACTGTTATGTTCATCTTTAAAATGCCTGGCTACCGGGTAACTCGGGTCACAGTTCACTATACCCCGAGGATGCTGTAAAACCCTCTTATGGACAGCCAATTTTGTACTCCCAATATAGAGCAAATTGCAACTGCATTGCAAAGCATAGACTGCAAATTCAGTTTTGCACGACAGGTATTTATTAATTGAATAGATCCTATCACTAAAAGGTGTCTGGTATGTTTTGGTATTGACACCAAATTGACACGCTTTACAAGAAGGACATTTAAAAAACCTTTCCTTTGCTTGAGCCATGAACTAGGCTCAATGTCCTCCGGGTTGTTCTTTACCAAAGCATTACCCATCGTGGGTGCCCTACGAAAGGTAATAGCAGGTTGTTTAGGTAAAGAACGCCCAATAACTGGATCAGCTAATACCGTGTGCCAATTACGGCGTATAATGGATCTGATCTGACCCTCCTGTCTGGAGTACCCCAGTATGAGTCTCGTTGTATTATCTGATACATTATAAGATGCATGTCCAGACTTCACTCGGTGTTTAATCAAATCCTGCCTTGCTTTACTTCTTGATTTTAACATAGCAGCCTCTATTGCATGTTCCTTATATCCCCTCTTTAGAAATCTGTTTTTACATTCCCATTGCTTTTCTTGAGCATCCAAATCCTCACTACATATTCTCTGGATCCTAAGCATTTCCCCATAGGGGATGCTATGTATGAGGTGTTGTGGATGTGAGCTTGTAGCATGCAATATAGCATTGCCAGCAGTAGATTTTCTAAAGAGGGTTGTTGCCAGTTTGTTACCACAGATATACACTTCAGTATCCCAAAAAGTTATGCTAACACGGCTAATAGAATATGTAAACTTCAGATTAAGATTATTCATATTGATGTCTCTAAGGAACTCATGTGCCTCTTGTTCTGCACCATTCCAGATAACAAATAAGTCATCTATAAATCTTAACCAAACAATTGCCTTATTCTCCAGAGTGTGGGCATACTTCTTTTAAGGACCAGCTCCTCCCACCATCCCAAAAGAGACAAGCATAACTAGGGGAGAAGCTGGCCCCCATTGCCACACCTTGTATCTGCTGATAAATCTGATTTTTGTACAAAAACAAATTGTTATCAAGACAAAACAGTAATAAATCCAATATCATCTGGTTATGTTTAGCAAATCTCAGTGGTCTATTGGATAAAAAATATTCAACTGCTTTCATTCCATCACTGTTTCTAATGCAAGTGTATAATGATACTACATCCACAGCTATTAGATGATAAGTATCCTGCCAAATTATGTTTTCAATCTTGTTAATAAAATCAGTAGTATCTTGCACATAAGAGTCAAGTGATTTCATATGTTCTTGAAGGAAAGAATCAATATAAACAGACATATTCGCTAGTGGCCCATCACAGGCAGAAATAATGGGCCTACCTGGCGGCTTTGTTAAGGATTTATGGATTTTAGGGAGGAAATACAACAAAGGGATTGTGGGGTTCTCTTTCTTAAGGTACTTAAATTCCTGTAGGTTAAGCAACCCTGTACTTTTCCAAGCCAACAGTTTGTTAAAAAACTCATCCTGGGCTTGCTTAAATTTAAGAAAATAACTTTTACGATAACAATCAGTATTATTTAGTTGTCTAGCTGCTTCCTCTGAATAATCATTCAGGGACCATAAAACCACATTCCCACCTTTGTCAGCCTTCCTAACCACTATTTGCTTATCATCCTTAATTTTGGACATCACCTGTCTGTATTTCCAATCAAAATCAGTGACTTTTGTTTTAGTTTTATTTGTGCGAACATGAAGCTGTTTAATTTCCTTAACCACATTTTCGCTAAACAGATCCAATAAATCTTTTGGCATCATGGGGATAAATTTAGATTTTTCTTTAAACTCAGTGTCAGGCTTAGCACAGGTTTCAAATCTTGGGGACAAAAGATCTTGAGTAGTCAAATCCCTAAGACTATCATCATTCTCTGGATTTTCACAACTCAAACTGTACAAGTTCTTAAGAGTATTCAAATCAGAAACAGTGAGGTTACTACTCATCATACCACTACCTGGTGGGTCATCGCTTCCCTCCCCACTCAATAATTCCTGTTGCCCAGCTTTTGTTTTATGGTACTTCTGGAGTTTTAGTTTTCTCACAAATTTATAGATATCTGCTCTTGTATTTGTATAATCCAAATTTGTTTTGGGGCAAAATGACAAACCTAAGGACAAAATCTCCTGTTCAGATACACTGAAATCAACATCCGTTAAATTAACAATCGTATTGTCCATATTAGTTTTGTCCCTTTTGTCAATGTCCCCATCATCATTTACTGCCTCCTTCTCCATTGACCACGTCCACTCTTTGGTTTGGGATTTATATTGCTTCCTCCTTTATATATATATATATTTTCACTGAAAAAACCATAGGTTTTAGGGACAGTTATAGTTAGTTGGACATTTCACTCGTACAGAACCAGAGAAATTCCCCCGTTATTGTTAGTTCAGCTAACTATAACTCGCGCCCCTGCAATTCACTGCTGATGACTTCACATATTACATCACTCATTACATGGTCAGTGACATCACTGATGACATCACTGATGACATCTCAAATGACATCACTAATGACATCATCCAGTGACTGTGTGTTTCTGTAAAGTTTAAATATGTTTAATATATATAGGGAAAGGCGTATTGAAGAATGAGTGGGTGTATAAGTGTCTGAATGGATGATTTAGTAGGTGCATGACTGACTCTATAAGTGAGTGATTAAACGTATCTTACTGAATGCATGGGTTAGTGACTAAACTGTGTGAATGTCTGTATCCGTCAGTCTGTTGGTGTGTAAGCGGCTGCATGGGTTTGCGAATAGCTACATGAGTGTCTATATGGGTTATTGATTGGTTGTCTGAGTATCTGTTTGGGTGCCTGAGTGTTTGTGTGGGTGGGGTGTGTGTGACTCTGTGCATAGATGTGTGAGTGGGTGATTCACTGGGTGCATGGTTTCAAGAGTGCATCTGTGATTGACTGTATGGGTGGGTGAGTGTGTGTATGGGTGTGTTAGTGAGTGAATGTATATCTCAGTGGTACATGTGTGAGTAACTACATATGTGAAAGGCAGTATATATGTGTGTTGGAGTATATAAATGGCTATAAGTGAGAGTGTGTGATTGTGAGACTCGCTGTATGAATGAGTGTGTGCTTGTATCAGTGATTGATAAGAGCGTAAGAATGTGCTAGTATTTGTATGAGTAATGGAGCTGGTGTGTGTATAACTGTATAGGTGAGTAAATGGCAGTGTGATTAATTATTTGCATGACTGACTAGGTGTGTGAGTACCTCTATGGATGAGTGGCGGTGTGTGAGTGTCTATATAGGTGTATGAGTGCATATGATAGTCCTGTACTGAGTGACCATAAGTATGAGTTACTGTACGGGTGAGTGTGTGGATGTGTGTGTAAACCTAAGAATCAGTGAGTGGGTATGTAGTTATTGGTGTTGGAGTGTCTATGGTTTTGAGAATGGCAGTCTGTAATTTAGAGTGTGTGTATCAAAGGTTATATTAGGGTGTGAGAAGATGCATCAAATTATCACATGGATGATGTCATCAGTGATGTCATCAGTGATGTCATTTGTGATGTCATCAGTGATGTCATCAGTGATGTCACTGACCATGTCATGAGTGAAGTAATATGTGATGTCATCAGCAGTGCATTTCGGGGGCGCGAGTTACAGTTAGCTGAACTAACTATAACGGGGGAATTTCTCTGGTTTTGTACGAGTGAAATGTCCAACTAACTATAACTGTCCCTAAAACCTATGGTTTTTTCAGTGAATTTCTAAGGTTTTTTAAATGCTAATTTCTAACTATAACGTGCCTGAAACCTATGGTTTTTTCAGTGAAATTTCAAAGGTTTTTTAAATGCTAATTTCTAACTATAACGTGCCTGAAACCTATGGTTTTTTAAGTGAATTTCAAAGGTTTTTTAAATGCTAGTTTCTAGCTATGCCTACAGAGGTAGGACATGTGAAGAAAGAAGAAAAAACGCACAGAAAGAAGCAAAAGAAATGCAGAAAGAAGCAACAGAAGTCCACAAAGACGAAGAAAAGAGCAGGAAGAAGCAAGACATGTGCAGAAAGAACCAACAGAGGAGCAGAAAGAGGCCTTGTTGCAAAATCATCCTGTGCCCACAACTTTTTCAGACGGGTACTGGTGGTAACTGACTCTGAGTAACTAGGCCTAGAGCCAGTGCTATGCTAAAAGACACTTAGAATACAGTGAAAACACCTACATACACTAGGGAACACTATGCGTTGGGGTACCTCTGTGATTAGCATGACCTCCTCTGTAAGGCCCTAGTACATAATAGGGCAGGGGGATTAAAACTACCTCTTAAAACGCGCCACGGGGTGCGTTTAAACAGTGGTGAAGGAGGGGGCCTGAGGTGACATGTGTGCAAACACGCTCTGTGGCCGTTTTAAGTTGGGAGATTAAGTCCCCTTGAATCCTGAGGGTCCCTGGAGTCAACTAGCCCACCAGGTACCTCCAGTAAGTGCCACAGAGCTGCATTGCAGAGAGGTGTAAAAGGGACGTGGCCTGGACCACCTCTCTGCAACGCAGCCCTGTGGTGCTTACTGGAGGTACCTGGTGGGCTAGTTGGCCCCCAGGGACCCTCAGGATTGAAGGGGAATTAATTCCCCAACTTAAAACATGCCACAGGGTGTGTTTGCACACATGTCACCTCAGGTCCCGCCCCTCCCTTCACCACTGTGCAAACGCGCCCCGTGGCACGTTTTAAGTTGGGGGATAAAGTCCCCTTCAATCCTGAGGGTCCCTGGGGTCCAACTAGCCCACGAGGTACCTCCAGTAAGCGCCACAGAGCTGCGTTGCAGAGAGGTGTGAAAAGGGGCGTGGCCTGGACCACCTCTCTGCAACGCAGGCCTGTGGCACTTACTGGAGGTACCTGGTGGGCTAGTTGGCCCCCAGGAGCCCTCAGTATTGAAGGGGAATTAATTCCCCAACTTAAAACGTGCCACAGAGCGCGTTTGCAGAGTTTTGCTGGGAGGGGGCGGGGCCTCCGGCACAATCACGTTTTTTTTTTCTTTTTATAAGGGGGGCTGTGTGGCCCCCCTTCTTTTTCCTTTTTTTGGGCCCTGGGGACCCCATCCCCCAGGGCCTGACCCCTTTTTAAAAAAAAAAAAAATCTGAATGGGAAGGGGGCCGCGTGGGCCCCTCTCCCGTCGCCAATTCCGGCCCCGGGGTCCCCATCCCGCGGGGCATGGCAAAATGTTTTTTTTTTTATGGAGGGGGGCTGCGTGGCCCCCCTCCTGAGGCCTCTATTGGCCATTGGACCCCATCCCCGGGGCCGGCCTTTATTTATTTTGTTTTTTAATTTTTGGGGAGGGGGGCCGCGTGGCCCCCCTCCCGGGCCACTTCTAGCCCCGGGGACCCCATCCCCTGGGGCAGGCCCTATCCGTTGGGGACTGTGGGGGGAGCCCCAATGCCCCCATGGTCCCACCGGCTACCCGCATCCTGCGGGAGCCGGCATTGCTTTTCCACATGGGGAGCTGCTGACATGCAGCTCCCCTTGTGGAAAAGCAATCTGCTTTGCTTCATTGAAGCGAGAGCAGGTTTCCCTGCTCTCGCTTCAATGAAGCAAAGCAGTTTGCAATGACAGGGCGGGAGCCGCCCGGCTCCCGCCCTGTCATTGCAAACAGCAGTGTCCCGGGGTGGGCACCCGGGGACAGTGCAGGAGCTGGCCCTGGGGGTGGCGGTCCCCAGGGCCATCACGGGCTCCAGGAGGGGGCCGCGTGGCCCCCCTCCCATCTATTGCACAGCCCCGGGGAGGTGGTGGTCCCCGGGGCATGTGGGGGCTTGAACCCCCACACAGGTCTGTTTTAAGAAAAAAAAAGCCCCAGGGGGGTGGCGGTCTCCGGGGCAGCGGGGAGGCCGTGTGCCCCCGTGATTATAATTATTAAAAGCCCTGGGGGGTGGTGGTCCCCGGGGCTTGGGGGGGCCTTGGAGGCCCCCCACACATTAAAAATAAGAAGCCCCAGGGGTGGCGGTCCCCGGGGCTTTGGGGGGACGTGTGCCCCCGCAATGTTTATGGAAAGCTCCGGGGGTGGTGGTCCCCGGGCCTGCGGGGGCCTCCCTGGGACCCGCAATTACATTATTGAATGCCCCCGGGACTGGGCCCACCAGGGGGGCTAAATAATAACGAAGCGCGGGAGCCCACGCTTCGTTTTTTTAAACTTTTTCGGCCGAAATTTGCGCTGGGTGCGCGAATCTTGCCGATTATTATTATTTTTTTAAATGCTTTTTTGGCTCTGGGGGTCCTTGTGGTATCCCCTGAGGCGGGCCTAGGGGTCAGGGTGTTTCTACCCTGCCCCTTTTCTTGTTTTTCGCGATTGTTTTTCTGTTTTCTTGTGCCTCGGTTACCGAGGCACAAGTTGGCTGCCAACACTTCCTGGTTTGGAGTGTTGACAGCCAATTAGAATAAAGCTCGTGGTCGGGAGGGTGCGCGGATCCTCCGTGCCTCTATATATCGAAACTTTTATTTTTTGATTTTCTCAGCAACTACTGAACGGATTTACACCATTTAAAAAAAGGGCGCTTTCTGAACCAAGCACTACCTTTTTGCCAAATTTGGTGTAATTCCGTTCAGCAGTTCGAGCTGTAGCCGTGTCTAAATTTTCCTATGGGAAATGCATTATTTGACCTCTTTTTTTTTATTTCTCAGGAACTACTGAACGGATTTACACCATTTAACAAAAAGGTCTCTTTCTGAAACAAGGGCTACCTTTTTGCCAAATTTGATGTAATTCCGTTCAGCAGTTCGGGCTGTAGCCGTGTCTAAAGTTTCCTATGGAAATTAACATGGAGAAAACACGTTTGGGAACCCCCTTTTTTCTCAGCCCCCGCTTGCCGAATCACCCCGAAACTTTCAAGACAGGAGCTGACCGGAGCGGGCTACGAGTTTTGAAAATTTTGCGAAGATTCGTCAACCGGCGCCAAAGATATTGAGAAAACAAAAAATGAGTTTCCTATGGAAACTAGGTCCTAACTATAACTATCTACTGGCGATCGCCAATAGATAATATATATATATACATATATATATATTCACTGAAAAACCATAGGTTTTAGGGACAGTTATAGTTAGTTGGACATTTCACTCGTACAAAACCCGTGAAATTCCCCCGTTATAGTTAGTTCAGCTAACTATAACTCGCGCCCCGCAATGCACTGCTGATGACGTCACATATTACATCACTCATGACATGGTCAGTGACATCACTGATGACATCACTGATGACATCATGCAGTGACTGTGTGTTTCTGTAAAGTTTAAATATGTTTTATATATATAGGCAAAGGCGTATTGAAGAATGACTGGGTGTATAAGTGTCTCAATGGATGATTGAGTAGGTGTGTGACTGACTCTACAAGTGAGTGATTAAACGTATCTTACTGAATGCATGGGTTTCTGACTAAACTGTGTGAATGTCTGTATCCGTCTGTCTGTTGGTGAATAAGTGGATGCATGGATTTCTGAATAGCTACATGAGTGTCTATATGGGTTATTGATTGGTTCTCTGAGTATCTGTATGGGTGCCTGAGTGTTTGTGTGGGTGGGGTGTGTGTGACTCTGTACATAGATGTGTGAGTGGGTGATTCAATGGGTGCATGATTTGAAGAGTGCATCTGTGATGGACTGCTTGGGTGGGTGAGTGTGTGTAGGGGTGTGTTAGTGAGTGAATGTATATCTCAGTGGTACATGTGCGAGTAACTACATATGTAAAAGGCAGTATATATGTGTGTTAGAGTATTTAAAAGGCTATAACTGAGAGTGAGTGATTGTGAGAGTGGCTGTATGGATGCATGTGTGCTTGTATCAGTTATTGTATAAGAGCGTAAGAATGTGCTAGTATTTGTATGAGTAAGTGAGCTGGTGTGTGTATAACTGTATAGGTGAGTAAATGGGTGTGTGATTATTTTTTTGCATGACTGACTAGGTGTGTGACTACCTCTATGGATGAGTGGCGGTGTGTGAGTGTTTATATAGGTGTATGAGTGCATATGATAGTCCTGTACTGAGTGACCGTAAGTATGAGGGACTGTACGGGTGAGTGTGTAGATGTGTGTGTGTAGACCTAAGAATCAGTGAGTGGGTATGTAGATATTGGTATTGGAGTGTGTATGGTTTTGAGAATGGCAGTCTGTAATTTAGAGTGGGTGTATCAAAAGTTATATTAGGGTGTGACAAGATGCATGAAATTATCACATGGATGATGTCATCAGTGATGTCATCAGTGATGTCATTTGAGATGTCATCAGTGATGTCATCAGTGATGTCACTGACCATGTCATGAGTGATGTAATATGTGACGTCATCAGCAGTGCATTGCGGGGGCGCGAGTTATAGTTAGCTGAACTAACTATAACGGGGGAATTTCACGGGTTTTGTACGAGTGAAATGTCCAACTAACTATAACTGTCCCTAAAACCTATGGTTTTTTCAGTGAATTTCAAAGGTTTTTTAAATGCTAATTTCTAACTATAACGTGTCTGAAACCTATGGTTTTTTCAGTGAATTTCAAAGGTTTTTTAAATGCTAATTTCAAACTATAACGTGTCTGAAACCTATGGTTTTTCCAGTGAATTTCAAAGGTTTTTCAAATGCTTCTTTGAAACTATGCCTACAGAAGTAGGACATGTGAAGAAAGAAGAAAAAATGCACAGAAAGAAGCAAAAGAAATGTCGAAAGAAACAGAAGTCCACAAAGACGAAGAAAAATTCAGGAAGAAGCAAGACATGTGCAGAAACAACCAACAGAGAAGCAGAAAGAGGCCTTGTTGCAAAATCATCCTGTGCACCACAGGGCGTGTTTGCGCACATGTCACCTGAAGCCCGGCCCCTCTCTTCACCACTGTGCAAACGCGCCCCATGGCGCGTTTTAAGTTGGGGGATTAGGTCACCTTGAATCCTGAGGGTCCCTGGGGCCCAAATAGCCCACCAGGTACTTCCAGTAAGCACCACAGGCCTGCGTTGCAGAGAGGTGGTCCGAGGCCACGCCCCTTTTTACACCTCTCTGTCCTCCGGGTTGTTCTTTACCAAAGCATTACCCATCGTGGGTGCCCTACGAAAGGCAATAGCAGGTTATTTAGGTAAAGAACTCCCAATAACTGGATCAGCTAATACCGTGTGCCAATTACGGCGTATAATGGATCTGATCTGACCCTCCTGTCTGGAGTACCCCAGTATGAGTCTCGTTGTATTGTCTGATACATTATAAGATGCATGTCCAGACTTCACTCGGTGTTTAATCAAATCCTGCCTTGCTTTACTTCTTGATTTTAACATAGCAGCCTCTATTGCTTGTTCCTTATATCCCCTCTTTAGAAATCTGTTTTTACATTCCCATTGCTTTTCTTGAGCATCTAAATCCTCACTACATATTCTCTGGATCCTAAGCATTTCCCCATAGGGGATACTATGTATGAGGTGTTGTGGATGTGAGCTTGTAGCATGCAATATAGCATTGCCAGCAGTAGATTTTCTAAAGAGGGTTGTTGCCAGTTTGTTACCACAGATATACACTTCAGTATCCAAAAAAGTTATGCTAACACGGCTAATAGAATATGTAAACTTCAGATTAAGATTATTCATATTGATGTCTCTAAGGAACTCATGTGCCTCTTGTTCTGCACCATTCCAGATAACAAATAAGTCATCTATAAATCTTAACCAAACAATTGCCTTATTCTCCAGAGTGTGGGCATACTTCTTTTAAGGACCAGCTCCTCCCACCATCCCAAAAGAGACAAGCATAACTAGGGGAGAAGCTGGCCCCCATTGCCACACCTTGTATCTGCTGATAAATCTGATTTTTGTACAAAAACAAATTGTTATCAAGACAAAACAGTAATAAATCCAATATCATCTGGTTATGTTTAGCAAATCTCAGTGGTCTATTGGATAAAAAATATTCAACTGCTTTCATTCCATCACTGTTTCTAATGCAAGTGTATAATGATACTACATCCACAGCTATTAGATGATAAGTATCCTGCCAAATTATGTTTTCAATCTTGTTAATAAAATCAGTAGTATCTTGCACATAAGAGTCAAGTGATTTCATATGTTCTTGAAGGAAAGAATCAATATAAACAGACATATTCGCTAGTGGCCCATCACAGGCAGAAATAATGGGCCTACCTGGCGGCTTTTTTAAGGATTTATGGATTTTAGGGAGGAAATACAACAAAGGGATTGTGGGGTTCTCTTTCTTAAGGTACTTAAATTCCTGTAGGTTAAGCAACCCTGTACTTTTCCAAGCCAACAGTTTGTTAAAAAACTCATCCTGGGCTTGCTTAAATTTAAGAAAAGAACTTTTACGATAACAATCAGTATTATTTAGTTGTCTAGCTGCTTCCTCTGAATAATCATTCAGGGACCATAAAACCACATTCCCACCTTTGTCAGCCTTCCTAACCACTATTTGCTTATCATCCTTAATTTTGGACATCACCTGTCTGTATTTCCAATCAAAATCAGTGACTTTTGTTTTAGTTTTATTTGTGCGAACATGAAGCTGTTTAATTTCCTTAACCACATTTTCGCTAAACAGATCCAATAAATCTTTTGGCATCATGGGGATAAATTTAGATTTTTCTTTAAACTCAGTGTCAGGCTTAGCACAGGTTTCAAATCTTGGGGACAAAAGATCTTGAGTAGTCAAATCCCTAAGACTATCATCATTCTCTGGATTTTCACAACTCAAACTGTACAAGTTCTTAAGAGTATTCAAATCAGAAACAGTGAGGTTACTACTCATCATACCACTACCTGGTGGGTCATCGCTTCCCTCCCCACTCAATAATTCCTGTTGCCCAGCTTTTGTTTTATGGTACTTCTGGAGTTTTAGTTTTCTCACAAATTTATAGATATCTGCTCTTGTATTTGTATAATCCAAATTTGTTTTGGGGCAAAATGACAAACCTAAGGACAAAATCTCCTGTTCAGATACACTGAAATCAACATCCGTTAAATTAACAATCGTATTGTCCATATTAGTTTTGTCCCTTTTGTCAATGTCCCCATCATCATTTACTGCCTCCTTCTCCATTGACCACGTCCACTCTTTGGTTTGGGATTTATATTGCTTCCTCCTTTATATATATATATATTTTCACTGAAAAAACCATAGGTTTTAGGGACAGTTATAGTTAGTTGGACATTTCACTCGTACAGAACCAGAGAAATTCCCCCGTTATTGTTAGTTCAGCTAACTATAACTCGCGCCCCTGCAATTCACTGCTGATGACTTCACATATTACATCACTCATTACATGGTCAGTGACATCACTGATGACATCACTGATGACATCTCAAATGACATCACTAATGACATCATCCAGTGACTGTGTGTTTCTGTAAAGTTTAAATATGTTTAATATATATAGGGAAAGGCGTATTGAAGAATGAGTGGGTGTATAAGTGTCTGAATGGATGATTTAGTAGGTGCATGACTGACTCTATAAGTGAGTGATTAAACGTATCTTACTGAATGCATGGGTTAGTGACTAAACTGTGTGAATGTCTGTATCCGTCAGTCTGTTGGTGTGTAAGCGGCTGCATGGGTTTGCGAATAGCTACATGAGTGTCTATATGGGTTATTGATTGGTTGTCTGAGTATCTGTTTGGGTGCCTGAGTGTTTGTGTGGGTGGGGTGTGTGTGACTCTGTGCATAGATGTGTGAGTGGGTGATTCACTGGGTGCATGGTTTCAAGAGTGCATCTGTGATTGACTGTATGGGTGGGTGAGTGTGTGTATGGGTGTGTTAGTGAGTGAATGTATATCTCAGTGGTACATGTGTGAGTAACTACATATGTGAAAGGCAGTATATATGTGTGTTGGAGTATATAAATGGCTATAAGTGAGAGTGTGTGATTGTGAGACTCGCTGTATGAATGAGTGTGTGCTTGTATCAGTGATTGATAAGAGCGTAAGAATGTGCTAGTATTTGTATGAGTAATGGAGCTGGTGTGTGTATAACTGTATAGGTGAGTAAATGGCAGTGTGATTAATTATTTGCATGACTGACTAGGTGTGTGAGTACCTCTATGGATGAGTGGCGGTGTGTGAGTGTCTATATAGGTGTATGAGTGCATATGATAGTCCTGTACTGAGTGACCATAAGTATGAGTTACTGTACGGGTGAGTGTGTGGATGTGTGTGTAAACCTAAGAATCAGTGAGTGGGTATGTAGTTATTGGTGTTGGAGTGTCTATGGTTTTGAGAATGGCAGTCTGTAATTTAGAGTGTGTGTATCAAAGGTTATATTAGGGTGTGAGAAGATGCATCAAATTATCACATGGATGATGTCATCAGTGATGTCATCAGTGATGTCATTTGTGATGTCATCAGTGATGTCATCAGTGATGTCACTGACCATGTCATGAGTGAAGTAATATGTGATGTCATCAGCAGTGCATTTCGGGGCGCGAGTTACAGTTAGCTGAACTAACTATAACGGGGAATTTCTCTGGTTTTGTACGAGTGAAATGTCCAACTAACTATAACTGTCCCTAAAACCTATGGTTTTTTCAGTGAATTTCTAAGGTTTTTTAAATGCTAATTTCTAACTATAACGTGCCTGAAACCTATGGTTTTTTCAGTGAATTTCAAAGGTTTTTTAAATGCTAATTTCTAACTATAACGTGCCTGAAACCTATGGTTTTTTAAGTGAATTTCAAAGGATTTTTAAATGCTAGTTTCTAACTATGCCTACAGAGGTAGGACTTGTGAAGAAAGAAGAAAAAACGCACAGAAAGAAGCAAAAGAAATGCAGAAAGAAGCAACAGAAGTCCACAAAGACGAAGAAAAGAGCAGGAAGAAGCAAGACATGTGCAGAAAGAACCAACAGAGGAGCAGAAAGAGGCCTTGTTGCAAAATCATCCTGTGCCCACAACTTTTTCAGACGGGTACTGGTGGTAACTGACTCTGAGTAACTAGGCCTAGAGCCAGTGCTATGCTAAAAGACACTTAGAATACAGTGAAAACACCTACATACACTAGGGAACACTATGCGTTGGGGTACCTCTGTGATTAGCATGACCTCCTCTGTAAGGCCCTAGTACATAATAGGGCAGGGGGATTAAAACTACCTCTTAAAACGCGCCACGGGGTGCGTTTAAACAGTGGTGAAGGGAGGGGGGCCTGAGGTGACATGTGTGCAAACACGCCCTGTGGCCGTTTTAAGTTGGGAGATTAAGTCCCCTTGAATCCTGAGGGTCCCTGGGGTCCAACTAGCCCACCAGGTACCTCCAGTAAGTGCCACAGAGCTGCATTGCAGAGAGGTGTAAAAAGGGACGTGGCCTGGACCACCTCTCTGCAACGCAGCCCTGTGGTGCTTACTGGAGGTACCTGGTGGGCTAGTTGGCCCCCAGGGACCCTCAGGATTGAAGGGGAATTAATTCCCCAACTTAAAACATGCCACAGGGTGTGTTTGCACACATGTCACCTCAGGTCCCGCCCCCTCCCTTCACCACTGTGCAAACGCGCCCAGTGGCACGTTTTAAGTTGGGGGATAAAGTCCCCTTGAATCCTGAGGGTCCCTGGGGTCCAACTAGCCCACGAGGTACCTCCAGTAAGCGCCACAGAGCTGCGTTGCAGAGAGGTGTGAAAAGGGCGTGGCCTGGACCACCTCTCTGCAACGCAGGCCTGTGGCACTTACTGGAGGTACCTGGTGGGCTAGTTGGCCCCAGGAGCCCTCAGTATTGAAGGGGAATTAATTCCCCAACTTAAAACGTGCCACAGAGCGCGTTTGCAGAGTTTTGCTGGGAGGGGGCGGGGCCTCCGGCACAATCACGTTTTTTTTTTCTTTTTATAAGGGGGGCTGTGTGGCCCCCCTTCTTTTTCCTTTTTTTGGGCCCTGGGGACCCCATCCCCCAGGGCCTGACCCCTTTTTAAAAAAAAAAAAAATCTGAATGGGAAGGGGGCCGCGTGGGCCCCTCTCCCGTCGCCAATTCCGGCCCCGGGGTCCCCATCCCGCGGGGCATGGCAAAATATATTTTTTTTTATGGAGGGGGGCTGCGTGGCCCCCCTCCTGAGGCCTCTATTGGCCATTGGACCCCATCCCCGGGGCCGGCCTTTATTTATTTTGTTTTTTAATTTTTGGGGAGGGGGGCCGCGTGGCCCCCCTCCCGGGCCACTTCTAGCCCCGGGGACCCCATCCCCTGGGGCAGGCCCTATCCGTTGGGGACTGTGGGGGGAGCCCCAATGCCCCCATGGTCCCACCGGCTACCCGCATCCTGCGGGAGCCGGCATTGCTTTTCCACATGGGGAGCTGCTGACATGCAGCTCCCCTTGTGGAAAAGCAATCTGCTTTGCTTCATTGAAGCGAGAGCAGGTTTCCCTGCTCTCGCTTCAATGAAGCAAAGCAGTTTGCAATGACAGGGCGGGAGCCGCCCGGCTCCCGCCCTGTCATTGCAAACAGCAGTGTCCCGGGGGTGGGCACCCGGGGACAGTGCAGGAGCTGGCCCTGGGGGGTGGCGGTCCCCAGGGCCATCACGGGCTCCAGGAGGGGGGCCGCGTGGCCCCCCTCCCATCTATTGCACAGCCCCGGGGAGGTGGTGGTCCCCGGGGCATGTGGGGGGGCTTGAACCCCCCACACAGTTCTGTTTTAAGAAAAAAAAAGCCCCAGGGGGGTGGCGGTCCCCGGGGCAGCGGGGAGGCCGTGTGCCCCGTGATTATAATTAATAAAAGCCCTGGGGGGTGGTGGTCCCCGGGGCTTGGGGGGGCCTTGGAGGCCCCCCACACATTAAAAATAAGAAGCCCCAGGGGGTGGCGGTCCCCGGGGCTTTGGGGGGGACGTGTGCCCCCCGCAATGTTTATGGAAAGCTCCGGGGGGTGGTGGTCTTCGGGCCTGCGGGGGCCTCCCTGGGACCCGCAATTACATTATTGAATGCCCCCGGGACTGGGCCCACCAGGGGGGCTAAATAATAACGAAGCGCGGGAGCCCACGCTTCGTTTTTTTAAACTTTTTCGGCCGAAATTTGCGCTGGGTGCGCGAATCTTGCCGATTATTATTATTTTTTTTTAAATGCTTTTTTTGGCTCTGGGGGTCCTTGTGGTATCCCCTGAGCGGGCCTAGGGGGTCAGGGTGTTTCTACCCTGCCCCCTTTTCTTGTTTTTCGCGATTGTTTTTCTGTTTTCTTGTGCCTCGGTTACCGAGGCACAAGTTGGCTGCCAACACTTCCTGGTTTGGAGTGTTGACAGCCAATTAGAATAAAGCTCGTGGTCGGGAGGGTGCGCGGATCCTCCGTGCCTCTATATATCGAAACTTTTATTTTTTGATTTTCTCAGCAACTACTGAACGGATTTACACCATTTAAAAAAAAGGGCGCTTTCTGAACCAAGCACTACCTTTTTGCCAAATTTGGTGTAATTCCGTTCAGCAGTTCGAGCTGTAGCCGTGTCTAAATTTTCCTATGGGAAATGCATTATTTGACCTCTTTTTTTTTATTTCTCAGGAACTACTGAACGGATTTACACCATTTAACAAAAAGGTCTCTTTCTGAAACAAGGGCTACCTTTTTGCCAAATTTGATGTAATTCCGTTCAGCAGTTCGGGCTGTAACCGTGTCTAAAGTTTCCTATGGAAATTAACATGGAGAAAACACGTTTGGGAACCCCTTTTTCTCAGCCCCCGCTTGCCGAATCACCCCGAAACTTTCAAGACAGGAGCTGACCGGAGCGGGCTACGAGTTTTGAAAATTTTGCGAAGATTCGTCAACCGGCGCCAAAGATATTGAGAAAACAAAAAATGAGTTTCCTATGGAAACTAGGTCCTAACTATAACTATCTACTGGCGACCGCCAATAGATAATATATATATATACATATATATATATTCACTGAAAAAACCATAGGTTTTAGGGACAGTTATAGTTAGTTGGACATTTCACTCGTACAAAACCCGTGAAATTCCCCCGTTATAGTTAGTTCAGCTAACTATAACTCGCGCCCCCGCAATGCACTGCTGATGACGTCACATATTACATCACTCATGACATGGTCAGTGACATCACTGATGACATCACTGATGACATCATGCAGTGACTGTGTGTTTCTGTAAAGTTTAAATATGTTTTATATATATAGGCAAAGGCGTATTGAAGAATGACTGGGTGTATAAGTGTCTCAATGGATGATTGAGTAGGTGTGTGACTGACTCTACAAGTGAGTGATTAAATGTATCTTATTGAATGCATGGGTTTCTGACTAAACTGTGTGAATGTCTGTATCCGTCTGTCTGTTGGTGAATAAGTGGATGCATGGATTTCTGAATAGCTACATGAGTGTCTATATGGGTTATTGATTGGTTCTCTGAGTATCTGTATGGGTGCCTGAGTGTTTGTGTGGGTGGGGTGTGTGTGACTCTGTACATAGATGTGTGAGTGGGTGATTCACTGGGTGCATGATTTGAAGAGTGCATCTGTGATGGACTGCTTGGGTGGGTGAGTGTGTGTAGGGGTGTGTTAGTGAGTGAATGTATATCTCAGTGGTACATGTGCGAGTAACTACATATGTAAAAGGCAGTATATATGTGTGTTAGAGTATTTAAAAGGCTATAACTGAGAGTGAGTGATTGTGAGAGTGGCTGTATGGATGCATGTGTGCTTGTATCAGTTATTGTATAAGAGCGTAAGAATGTGCTAGTATTTGTATGAGTAAGTGAGCTGGTGTGTGTATAACTGTATAGGTGAGTAAATGGGTGTGTGATTATTTTTTGCATGACTGACTAGGTGTGTGACTACCTCTATGGATGAGTGGCGGTGTGTGAGTGTTTATATAGGTGTATGAGTGCATATGATAGTCCTGTACTGAGTGACCGTAAGTATGAGTGACTGTACGGGTGAGTGTGTAGATGTGTGTGTGTAGACCTAAGAATCAGTGAGTGGGTATGTAGATATTGGTATTGGAGTGTGTATGGTTTTGAGAATGGCAGTCTGTAATTTAGAGTGGGTGTATCAAAAGTTATATTAGGGTGTGACAAGATGCATGAAATTATCACATGGATGATGTCATCAGTGATGTCATCAGTGATGTCATTTGAGATGTCATCAGTGATGTCATCAGTGATGTCACTGACCATGTCATGAGTGATGTAATATGTGACGTCATCAGCAGTGCATTGCGGGCGCGAGTTATAGTTAGCTGAACTAACTATAACGGGGAATTTCACGGGTTTTGTACGAGTGAAATGTCCAACTAACTATAACTGTCCCTAAAACCTATGGTTTTTTCAGTGAATTTCAAAGGTTTTTTAAATGCTAATTTCTAACTATAACGTGTCTGAAACCTATGGTTTTTTCAGTGAATTTCAAAGGTTTTTTAAATGCTAATTTCTAACTATAACGTGCCTGAAACCTATGTTTTTTTTAAGTGAATTTCAAAGGTTTTTTAAATGCTAATTTCTAACTATAACGTGTCTGAAACCTATGGTTTTTCCAGTGAATTTCAAAGGTTTTTCAAATGCTACTTTGAAACTATGCCTACAGAAGTAGGACATGTGAAGAAAGAAGAAAAAATGCACAGAAAGAAGCAAAAGAAATGTCGAAAGAAACAGAAGTCCACAAAGACGAAGAAAAATTCAGGAAGAAGCAAGACATGTGCAGAAACAACCAACAGAGAAGCAGAAAGAGGCCTTGTTGCAAAATCATCCTGTGCACCACAGGGCGTGTTTGCGCACATGTCACCTGAAGCCCGGCCCCCTCTCTTCACCACTGTGCAAACGAGCCCCATGGCGCGTTTTAAGTTGGGGGATTAGGTCACCTTGAATCCTGAGGGTCCCTGGGGCCCAAATAGCCCACCAGGTACTTCCAGTAAGCACCACAGGCCTGCGTTGCAGAGAGGTGGTCCGAGGCCACGCCCCTTTTTACACCTCTCTGCAACGCAGCTCTGTGGCGCTTACTGGAGGTACCTGGTGGGCTAGTTGGACCCCAGGGACCCTCAGAATTCAAGGGGACTTAATCCCCCAACTTAAAACACGCCACAGGGCATGTTTGCACACATGTCACCTCAGGCCCCGCCCCCTCCCTTCTCCACTGTGCAAACGCGCCCCGTGGCGCGTTTTATGTCGGGGGATTAACTCCCCTTGAATCCTGAGGGTCCCTGGGGTGCAACTAGCCCACCAGCTACCTCCATTAAGCGCCACAGAGCTGCGTTGCAGAGAGGTGTAAAAAGGGGCATGGCCTCCGAACACCTCTCTGCAACGCAGCCCCTGGCGCATACTGGAGGTTCCTGGTGGGCTAGTTAGCCCCAGGGACCCCCAGTATTCAAGGGGAATTCGTCCCCCTCTGCAAACGCGCCAGGAGGCGCGTTTGCAGAGTGCTGCCAAGGAGGGGTCGTGGCCTCCGGCGCGATGCCGGATTTTTTTTAAATTATTTTTTTTTTAAAAGGGGCTGTGTGGCCCCCTTCTTTTTAATTATTTTGGGCCCTGGGGACCCCATCCCCCAGGGCCTGACCCCTTTTATTTTATTTTTTAAAAAGGAACGGGAAGGGGACCGCGTGGGCCCCCCTCCTGTGGCCAATTTCGGCACGGGGACCCCATCCCCCGGGTCATTGCCACCTTTTTAAAAAAAAAAAAATTCATGGAGGGGGGCTGCGTTGCCCCCCTCCTCAGGCCTCCTTAGGCCCCGGGGACCCCATCCTCCGGGGCCGGCCTTTTTTTTTTTTATAATTTTTTTCCCCCTTAATTTGGGGGAGGGTGGCCGCGTAGCCCCCCTCCCGGGCCACTACTTGCCCCGGGGACCCCATCCCCCGGGGCTGGCCCTATCCTTTGGGGACCGTGGGGGGACCCCAACTCCCCCACAGTCCCGCCGGCTCCCCGCGTCCTGCGGGAGCCGGCATTGCTTTTCCACATGGGGAGCTGCTAACATGCAGCTCCCCGTGTGGAAAAGCAATTTGCTTTGAATTTTGGAAGAGAGAGCAGGTTTCCTGCTCTCTCTTCCAAAATCCAAAGCAGTTTGCTATGACAGGACGGGAGCTGCGAGGCTCCCGCCCTGTCATAGCAAACTACAGTCTCCCGGGGGTAGGCACCCCGGGACACTGCAGGAGCCGGCCCTGGGGGTGGTGGTCCCCAGGGCCATCACAGGCTCCAGGAGGAGGGCCGCGCGGCCCCCTCCCAACATCTACAAAGCCCCGGGGAGGTGGTGGTCCCCGGGGCTTCGGGGGTCCGAAACGGACCCCCACATTTGTTTAATTAGTGCCCCGGGGAGGTGGCAGTCCCCGGGGCATGTGGGGGGGCTTGAGCCCCCCACACAGGTAATTATTATTTAAAAAAAAGAAGCCCCGGGGGGTGGCAGTCCCCGGGGCTGCAGGAGGGCTCAGAGCCCTCCCGCACCATTTTTTTTTTAAAGCCCCGGGGGGTGGCGGTCCCTGGGGCTTGGGGGGCCTTAGAGGCCCCCCATGTTATTATTTAATAAACCCCCGCATGCCCCCGGGACTTGGCCCACCCGGGGGCCAATTAACTACAAAGCGCGGGAGCCCGCGCTTCGTTTTTTTTTTTTATCGGCAGGATCCGCGCACCCAGCGCGTTTTTTGCCGATTTAAAAAAAAAAATGTTTTTTTGGCCCTGGGGGTCCTTGTAGGACCCCCTGAGCAGGCCTAGGGGGTCAGGGTGTTTCTACCCTGCCACCTTTTTGCGTTTTTGCGTCTGTTTTCGTCTTTTCTTGTGCCTCGGTTCTACCGAGGAACAAGATGGCTGCCAACACTTCCTGGTTTGGAGTGTTGACAGCCAATTAGCATACAGCTCGTGATCGGGAGGGTACGCGGACCCTATGCGGCCATAGATATATATGTGATTTTATTTTTGATTTTCTCAGGAACTACTGAACGGATTTACACCATTTAAGCAAAAGGCACGACTCTGAACCAAGGGCTACCTATTTGGCAAATTTTGTGTAATTCCGTTTAGCAGTTCGGGCTGTAGCTGCGACTCAAGGTTCCTATGGCAAATTGCATGGGGAAAACACGTTTTGGGACCCCCCTTTTTTCTTGGCCCCCGCTTGCCGAATCACCCCGAGACTTTCAGGATAGGAGCGCACCGGAGCGCCCCACAAAGTTTGAAAATTTCGCGAAGATTCGTCAACCGGCGTCAAAGTTATTTCAAATAGAATGTTGCGGATTTCCTATGGAAAATAGGTCCTAACTATAACTATCTACTGGCGACCACAAGTAGATAATATATATATATATATATATATATAGATATATATATGGCCCAGAAGGAAACATTTTTGTTATTTGGTGTTAATCCATTAAGTAGTTTTGGAGATATAAAAAAAAAACAATTTTTACATATAGGGACTTGGATCCTCCGAAGATCCGACAGGCCTCGTGTGCTGAAATCTGATTGGCTGCCAACACTTTAACCAGGAATTGTTAGCAGCCATCTTGGGACTTGGCTTCAGCCGAGTCCCAAAAAAAACATTCAAATAAAAGAAAAGGGGGCAAGGTATGAATATCCTGACCCGCTAACTATGGTCCTGGGGTCCACCTGTGACCCCGATAGGGCCAAGAGGTACTATTTTTAAAACATTTTGCTGTGGGAACATGACGAAGCTGTGAATCTGCAGCAACATTTTTAAAAAAACATGGGCGGTCTATCGCACTTGTTTATTTTATAGCCCCTGGGTGGGCCAGGTTCAGGGGGCATGCAGGCTTTTTAAATAAAAAGGAAGGGGGAGCACAGGTCCTCCATCCTTGAGCTTAATCATGTTCCAGGAACCACCACCTCCCGGGGCTTAATATTAATAATGTGGTGGGGCCGCTCAGACCCCACCGAGCCCTGGGGATCACCACCTCCCCTGGGTATAAATAAATTAACTGTGGGGGCTGCGTGGACCCCCCCCAGAGCTCCAGGAACCACCACCTCCCTGGGGCTAAATCCAAAAAAATGAGGGGGTCTTGCGGATCCACCCTGGGGACCACCACTTCCATGGGGTTGGAAATAATTTGACATGGGGGGCTGTGCGGACTACCCCGAGGCCCCGGGGACCACCACCTCCCTGGGGCTAAGTTAAATATAGATCGGGGCACGCGGACTCCCCGCAACCTGGGGACCATCACCTCCCTAGGGATTTCTTGTTTTTTAAAAAAAGGATTGTAGCTCCCCTCCTGGACCATTCCCAGTCCCAGGAACCACACCCTCCTTGGGGCAGCCCATGCAAACAAAAGGAATGGAGGCCACGTGGCCCTCCACCTGGAACCATACATGGCTCTAGGACCACCACCCCCTAGGGTCGACTCCTGCTATATCCTGGGGTGCCCATCCCCAGGACATAGCTGTTTGATTTCACTGATTTAGCTCCCGCCAAGCAAAAGCAAACACTCTACTTCGAGTGGGTGAGAGTAGTGAAAGTGCGTCCGCCCACTGGAAGCAGGGTTTTCATCTCTTTCCCTACCCACAGACATGCAGGCAGGGAAAGAGATGAAACAGATTGCTCTTGTATGCAGGGAGCTGCATTTCCAGCAGCTCCCTTCGTACAGCAGCAATGCCAGCTCCCGCAGGAGGCAGAGAGCAGCTGGGACCTCAATGACCTTGAGGCGCCCCCTGAGGTCCCGGGAAAAAAGAGCAGAAGGTCAGAAATGAGCAGAAAGAAGCAAGATAAAGGTGAAAAACAAGCAGAAAGAGGCAAGATAAAGGTGAGAAGCAAACAGAAAGAGGCAGAATAAAGGTCAGTAACGAGTAGAAAGAGGCAAAATAAAGGTCAGCAACGAGCAGAAAGAGGCAAAATAAAGGTGAGAAATGAGCAGAAAGAGGCAGAATAAAGGTCAGCAACTAGCAGAAAGAGGCAAAATAAATGTCAGAAAATATCAGAAAGAGACAAAATAATGATCTGCAATGAGCAGAAAAAAGGCAAAATAAAGGTGAAAAATGATCAGATCAGAAAGGGGGAAAATAAAGGTCAGAAGGGAGCAGAAAGAAGCAGAATAAAGGTCAGAAATGAGCAGAAAGGCAGAATAAAGGTCGGAAATTAGCAGAAAGAGGCAAAATAAAGGTGGGAAACAAGCAAAAAGGCAAATTAAAGGTCAGCAGCAAGCAAAAAAATGCAAAAAACAGGTGAGAAACAAGCAGAAAGAGGCAAAATAAAGGTCAGGAATGTGCAGAATAAGGGAAAATAAAAGTTAGAAATGAGCAGAAAGAACCAGAATAATGGTGCGAAACGAGCAGAAAGAGGCAGAATAAAGGTCAGAAGGGAGCAAAAATAGACAAAAAAAAGTTCAGATGGGAGCAGAAAGAGGCAGAATAAAGGTCAGAAGGGAGCAGAAGGAGGCAGAATATTTGTCAGAAACGACCAGAAAGAGGCAAAATAAAGGTAAGAAACAAGGAGAAAGAGGTAAAATAAAGGCCAGCAACGAGCAGAAAGAGGCAAAATAATGGTGAGAAATGAGCAGAAAGAGGCAAAATAGAGATCAGAAATGAGCAGAAAGAGGCAGAATAAAGGTAAGTAGGGAGCAGAAAGAGGCAGAATAAAGGTCAGAAGGGGGCAAAAAGAGGCAGAATAGAGGTCAGAAAGCAGCGGCAAGAGGCAGAATAAAGGTCATAAATGAGCAGAAAGAGGCAAACTAAAGGTCAGGAGTGAGCAGAGAAAGGCAAAATAACAGGCAGAATAAGCAGAAAAAGGCAGAATAAAGGTCAGAAACGAGCAAAAAGAGGCAAAATAAAGGTCAGCAATGAGCAGAAAGAGGCAAAATAAAGGTCAGGAACCAGCAGAAAGAGACAGAATAAAGCTCCAAAATGAGTAGATAGAGGCAAAATAAAGGTCAGAAACGAGCAGAAAGAGGCAGAATAAAGTTCAGAAGAGAGCTTAAAGTGGCAGAATAAAGGTCAGAAGGGAGCAAAAAGAGGCAGAATAGATGACAGAAACCAGCAGCAAGAGGCAGAATAAAGGTCATAAATGAGTAGAAAGAGGCAAAATAAAGGTCAGGAGCAAGCAAAAAGAGGCAAAATAGGCAGAATGAGCAGAAAGAGGCAAAATAGAGGTCAGAAACAAGCAGCAAAAGGCAACATAGAGGTCAGAAATGAGCAGCAAGAGGCAGAATAAAGGTCAGGAATGAGCAGAAAGAGGCAAATTAATGGGCAGAACAAGCAGAAAGAGGCAACATTGAGGGCAGGATTGAGGAGAGAAGAGGCAGAAAAATGAGCAGAAAATGAGCGTATGAGTCACAAAATCGAAGGCAGCAGAAGGTAGAGGACTGCAGGCAAGCTGGACAGGAGGACCATCACAGGGTGACCTGACATGAGGACCTGCTACCGTGTGCCCCCCTACTTTTTTACCATGCACCCACAGACAGACCAACTCATACACTCATGCACCCACTCACAGACACACTCACACATCCACTCGAAGACCCAATCACACACTCACACACCCACTTACAGACACACTTGGACACTCATGCACCCACTGACAGATCCATTCAAGCACTCATTCACCCACTCACAGACCCACTGAGATCCACACACCCACTCACAGACCCACTGAGACATGCACACACCCACTCACTGATCAACTCAGAGACTCTTGCATGGTCTCACAGACCCACTCAGACACTCATCCACCCACTCACAGACCCACTCAGACACTCATGTTCCTATTCACAGACCTACTCAGAGACTCATGGATTCACTTACAGATCCAATCAGAGATTCACACACCCACTGACTGACCCACTCACATGCTCACTCACACACTCACAGACCCACTCAGAGACTCATCCATCCACTCACAGGCCTTCAAAGACACTCATGCACCTACTCACAGACCCAGTCAGAGACTCATGTACCAACTGACAGACCCACTCAGACTCTCATGCATCCAGTCACAGACCCACTCAGAGATTCATGCACTCAGTCATAGACCTACTCAGATACTCATGCACTCACAGACCCACGCAGAGACTCATGTACTCACTCACAGACCTACTAACACAGCCGCTGAAAGACCCACTTAGACACTCATGCACCCACTGACAGACATGTTCAGACATTCACACACCCTCTGGTAGACTCACTCAGACACTCTAACACCCACTCACAGACTTACTAGGACACTCATGCACTTACTCATACACTCACTGTACTGACATCTAGAAAATAAAATTAAATAAAACCTTAGAAGTTCACTTAAATAACAAATGTTACAGGGACGTTATGGCCCTTAAATGCTCCAAGATAAGTTTTTCAGCTTTGTGTGTGGTGCTACCCACATATCTGAGTTTGCAAGGATATTCCAATACCTACACCTACAGGTTCGGAATGGTGTTATTTTTCTATTAACCCCCCCCCCACCTCCCCTCCCCATATGGTGTATCATACTCTTTCTTGCTTTTACTATTTCTGTAAGCTTTGCATTGGCCACTGGTGAAGACACTTTTAAGGCTTTGATCTTTGGCCTCACTAGTGATGGTAATGTCGCTATGTACCAGCATATCTCTTAAACAGTGGCCCTTGTGGTATGTTATGCTGGGTGTGTCACTGATTGTATGTCCATTGGTGGGATCACACTTAAGAATACCCCAGATTTTTCAGATTGTCTAGTGGATCAATTTGGAGTTACTGTTGTATGTCACCGCTATCCTGGTGGTCTCAGGTTCATCAGTATCTACTTCATTACTGTTATCAAAAAGGTTACAATCCCTATTAATCTCATTGATTCTGATCTGGTGTATATATGTTAAGAAACTATATTTTTGCATATTTTTAATCATATTAGTGTGAAACAATATTTTGGGGATATTTTTGTAAATGACATTTTGACACAATATTTCTGTTACATAATATTTTTGATTTCGATATTATGTCAGTGATCCCCTCGGATATTAGAACAAGTTAGTACAAGGAGCCAAAATTGGAGGTATAGGTCACCATGCCGAAACGTTTGCAAAATGTAAAAACGTTAGCATGTAGCCATGTTGAGATACCTTCCTGGATATTGCAGAAAATATGTTAATGTACTGAGTATATCGACTACTGGGTCAAAGAGAGACCTCTACTCGCATATTAATATAAACGTAAACACAACATCAAAAGTCACATGTTAAAGGCCTAAGCTGTCAGCTTGGCACAATGATTCTTATTGCTTGCCAAGCCAATGGGCAATCAAAAGGGGCCAACAACAAACACATGAATCTAATGGACAGCTAGTGAATTCCGGTAAGCAAGAGTTGAGAACTTGGTGATTTGGGAAAATCTGTCTGTAGTACACGTGTACTGTCTATCCACGTTCTAAGGGAAGCGTAAACATTTACCATGAATCCGACTGGAAGAATCTGCCATGGCTACAAGCATTTTATTGTTAATGTAACAGTTAGCACCCGTTTGTATATGGATATAGAATACTGCCTCTTTGGGAGTCTATAATTAAACATTGAAAAACTATAAGGCTAAGGTAACTCTTTTTAGTCTGCGCTTTCCAAAATTCACCTCACTCCCTTTAAGACTGCTTTATGTGCCACGTCACGTTTCATAGCTAGAACGAAAAGATTTCCACTCATTATCACAGTGTTGGCAAAACTCCAATTGTTTCCAATGAAAAAATGTATGTAAATTGCAAGCAATACTTACGACCTTTCTGTGATGTAGTGCCTGGCAAATAGCTCTGTCTTGGACTCAGTTACTCACAATTTTTAAATGGGAAACTTCACTTGTTCACATGTATTGACATTTTATTAATGCAAGCTAATGCTCCACGTTATATATAATCAACTAAATATCATCTGACAAAAACATTTGTAAACATTATTTAGGACACGAAATATAAGTAATTCGTTATTTTTGCGAAGGAGTATTCTGACATGCAAACTTATCCAGATGCGGCGCCATTTTGCGTTTGAACTCATGGGGGCTTATTTACAAGGCCCTTGCGCCACTTTTGCGTCATTTTTAACATGGGAAAAGTTACGCAAAGGTGGCGCAAGGGGCTTGTAAATCTGCCCCCATGGTGTCAGTAATAGACTCATCACATTTCAAGCTTTTTCGGAGATTTTAAATAACTTAACAGTGCTCTAGCCTGCGTGTTTCGAGTCCACAAATTCTCATTGGAAAGGTTTCTCAATCTTGTTAGATTTGTCTTAGATTAAGGAGTCAAGAAACCTTGTCTAGTCTATGTGACTTCTGTAAAATTACCCGATTCTCAAGAAGGAGGTTGAATGTTCATAGACACTATTTGAGGGCAATTGCTGCTGCTGCACCAAGGACAATTTAGAGGCTAGAATAATCATAACTGAGCTGTCGACTAAAGAACATCTTAATGGTGTAGAAGGGCCATCGTTTTCGGTCATATATAGAAGAAAGGAAGATGCATTAGTTCCATGCGCAGCTTAATGTGTTTTCAGCAGGTCAAGATTGACGGTGTCTTTAAATGCTTTTGTAAAAGGGACATGTGATAAAGGAGCCTGAATTACTGTTAAAATTAATATTTAGCACCTCCTCAAGATAGGGACAGGGGATGTTAGGGGGCCGTGAGGGAGTGGTTAGGCGAAATGCCTGGAACACTCACAAAGGCAGAACTTTACAGGTATGGGACCATTATGCCTGACTGTTCCCACCATGGAAAGACCCTTGGATCTCTCTGGAAAAAGGAAATAGTGTGTGTATCTTCCAAAATGAGAAAAAGAATGGAAAAAAAACCTGTATTTATAGTAGTGCCAAAAGCGAGTTCTTTCACCTGGCAAACTACTACAAGGTAGAGGAAATAAGACAAAGTTACAGTGCACTGTTACTTAAGGATGCATATGAGAGTGTGCATATATCATTAGTGAATATTTAGATGGTTTTACACTGGGCTACACGTGAGGGCATATTTACTAAAAGTTCACACAACGAAGGGCAGCAAGAAAAGTTGCTGCTCTGATTTACATAAACCGAAGAGGGCTGAAGAGTACCATATCTACTAACATATGGCACTCTTCAACTCTCAAATTGTGCTAGTGCACTTGAGGTTGCCTAGTGCCAGTGTAGCCACAATGCGCCATGCTGTAAGGGGGCTTGCATTACAGGCAGATTTATTTTTGTGCAGGAAGGGACGCCTTACTGCACAAATACAATCCTAAGTGGCAATTTCCTCTTTCTATGCAGGAGCAGAATGCATCACACACGGAAAGAGGAAGAAACGAGATAAAATAAACATATTTCTCTTCATTGCGCTTCTCTGGTAGCCGCACCATTTTCACACAATCCCAGGTTTACTGCCTTTAATAAATCTGAGATTGCATCAAATTCCATGGGTGGATGCATGGAAATGCCCATGCTCCACCCCATGGAACGCCTCCCACACCTAAATGTAAGGCAGCGTAAGTCGCTGTGTTGTGTTACCTTTTTTTACAAAGTCATGCTAGGAGGCTACAATAGCCCCCTGTGTGGCTTTGTAAATCCAATTTAAGGACTTGTGTTGCTTTGTGATGGCTTGCGTCATGCAAAGACGACGCAAGTCCTCAATAAATCTGGGCCAACTAATATATGATTTTTGTACATTTACGCATGCAGGTTGATTAGTTTTATGAAAATCATAAGTGTAAGTATATAACTCATAAATCCAAGTTTTCATTTGAGCATCCAAACTGAAGACATGCTTGCAAGGATACTCAAGTGAATAAATGATTAATTAATTAATTAATGAATTGCATAATTTATAAAGTGCACGTCTACTTCACAGGACCAAGCAAGGTACATCGTAGCCTGACCGCCCTAGTGTAGAGCAAAAAGATGAGTTATTAGTACTTTAATAAACAGTGTTTCCTGTGAAATATACCAAAGGTCAGGTGGAAGAAGATTCTACTCCTTGCTCCCGAGCACCAAGAAGGAGCGGCCAGCACTCCTCACCCTCCGGAACTGTGGGACCGTGACCAATAAGGCCAATGAAGAGTGAAGGGTGCTCGGAGGATGGTAGGGGCCGATACTATTAATGAAGTACTGTGGGCCTTGATACAGCAGATTTCAAAGTATTTCTCTGCACTACTATTAATAAAGCTCAACCTTAAACCTCTCGAGGTCTCTTAGCACTATAGAATGAAAACAGCATTGCTAAAATACTATACACCTCACGTTATAATTGCGCAGCCATGCTTTCAAGGCCTTTCCAAATTTCATTAGTGAGTGTTTATTTTCCCGAGCAGGAGGAATATTGCTCCAAAGCTTGGCGCCAAGTACCCTGAGAGGTTTGCCACCAGATTTGGTTTAATTAAACTTCTGGATGAGAAAGGTTTAGCTGAATGCAATATAAAGCTGCTGTCAAGGGCCTATTTGGCACACCGTCATGCCAGATAGCTTGGTTGAGCAGAATGATAGATCCTATGCATGGTGCAGAAGGTTTCAAAGCTCATTCACGGAAGCCAGTTAAGCTTGCCTGAAAGGGACTCAATGTTAAGAAAATTAAAAATACATCTGGCTGTCGCGTTTTGAATATTTTGAAGCCTCCACAATAACACGAACAAAGACAGTAACAAAAGTCTACTCAGGGGCACAACTATACTCGACCTTTGGGGGGGGGGCTAACACGTCAATTAGTGAGGCAGAGACATCATAAGAGCTGAATCAAAATGACTTGCGGTGGGGGCTACCTTTGCTTTTCTGATGCAACACATAAACCACAGAGTCATTCTTTGAGACTACAATAGGCAAATAGTGCATTTTAAATCGCGCTGGGTCAGTAACATTGTTCTCGGCATAACTGGATTTTGGGGATCTCCCTCAAGGAATTTTAGCCCAGTGAATGACAAACATTAGGCCACTTAACCTTGTGCAATGTGAAACACCAGATTCCATTTTCTATAGCAATCTGTGGCATATCGTACAATCCAACCACACTGGGCCAGTTGTGTCAATCTAACCGGTCTTAAAAGAAACTTTTACAAGATATTTGAGCATCCTTACTTCAACAGAAGGTTTGGAAAATTGTAAGTAACTGATGCAGTTTAATCACACTTCTTTAGTTATTGTTCTCTTCATGCTTAATTTATCTGCACACAATACTTTTATGCTGTTTGCCGAATATGATGTTAGTAAACAGCTTTGTTGCTGTTTTATGGGGGCTGCCTTATATCCTAGCTATATAGCACATAGAACATTGAATATATGTTCTTTGGTACTTTGTGACAACTCCCACCAAATATGTTTACATTTGAAATGCGTAGGTAGTCATTTAGCATGAAACGCAACTCACGTTTGCTAAGATTTTCTCTAATAACATGAATTAAAGATAGAAACTGAACACACATGTGTAAGTATTCATTATACCCCCACATCAGACATGGGTGTTAAACTGGGATTACCAAGGGTAAGAGATGTTGACCTAGTTTGCCATTTGGTACTCATCGCACTGCACTCTGTACCCCATGACTCAGTGGAAGGATCAGAAAATAAACAGACCCTTAAAAGGTTTATGCATTTTCTTTAAACTACATTCCAGTCCCTCTACCTAGCCACTAGGCAGTAAATACGTAGCTGTTGCAGACTTAAGCATGGGTTAAGGGATCAACCTGTGATGCCACCTCAATTACTGTTGGCATTTTTGTGAATAAATTCCATGGCAGCTCAGGGCTGGCATCCACACCTGCAACATACCCTTGAACTCAAATGGGAGCAGATTATTAAATTGTAATAACATTCATATTTGTATTGAATTTCTGGGTGAAGCAAATTGCATATGAAATAAGACTTCTAGGGCGGGAAGCTTAGAAGCAGCATGACAAAGTGATTGCAGAAAGAATTTTGGATGCATAAGACTTTTTTCAAATAAGAATGATGGGGTAAATAACAACATTTGCAGAACATTTTGGAACAATTATAGTGTGAGAAAAAGACTGGGCTGCAGACAAACTAGTCTCTACTTTGTTATGGCAGGCAGGAAATTAGACACAATCGATAGTCCCTGCAAACCTAACGCCAACCTCACTTGAGGTAACATATTGGCATATCTGAACAGGAAACAATACTCCAGAGACAGAAAATACCTTCTGTTAATATTATCCATTTTAATCACTGCCCCTCCTACTAACGTAGCCTTCAGCCTTATACACCATTGCTGAAGACAAGACATCTCTAACCATGCTGGCCTTTGTCCTCAAATAAGCCATCTCTCCCTTCCAAATTCCCTCCTGCTGTGTTCGCAGGTGAATGTAACTACTACAGGGAGCATCATACAAGGTCGTCCCAAGGCCCTATGTAGCAGGTGACTAGCTCCTGCTTCCAAGGGGCTCTTCTTGGCCAGCCCTAGTATATTTTGATCAGTCCACCTTTATTTCTAACTCTATGCTATACCCATTCCTCTGACTGTCATCCTTCACTTTGAAAATACACCTTTTTTCCACTTCCTCTTTTGACCCTGGCTTCTCTTATTAATTCCAATTTTTCCTTTGCTCTGTACCTTTTGGCCAGATGCCTACCGGAGGCTATATGTAAAACACTGTTGAACATCCAATTTGAGATACCAATGCCCAGAGGAAGTCCCCCTCCATCAGTGTTTAGCAAGAACAATACTAATAAACAGCATATCATATAAAGTTCCCCTAGACAACTGTAGTAACATTTTCTCAAAGTACAAATTTCTCAAACTGCATCAAATTTTACAAATGTTTATAAAAACATACTCTACCTGTATTTCAGAAAAGAGAGGTAATGTGAGAGCTTTATATGATGAGAGGTAGGTTCAATTCAATGTGTCAATTACGTCTCGGCACTGGAAAATTATTGCAAAAAACAAAAAATATATTTGAGGCACCCTTAGATAGGATTTACAAAGTAGTAACTAAATCTGCAGTTAATTTTGGAGTCTTGATTTATTAGTTCAGGGTCAAAGTAGGATAAACTCACAGTATTTACAAAATTATAATCTTATTCAACATATATTTGATTAGTAACACTGTGAAATAATATTGGTAGCTGCATCGGACAATGCACGCTTTGCAACCCTGTCACTTTTTAAACACTCTTTGTTGAACAAACACCTTTTAGGCAGTCCCAGTCAAACATTCTGATGTCAATAACCATCAAGGATCATTAAGGATAAAGAGTAATGATTCAGGTAAGCAATATGAATACCTTCAAGGTGACACGAAACGATCGGTCTTCGCAATTTTACTGACATAAAGGTGCTCTTTATGTAAAATCTAGAGACCAAATTGGTCAATTAAATAGTCTTGAAGCTGGTTGTGGATCTCGGAGGTGCATCCTACTAAAGCATATTCAATTAAATATTAAATTAAAGGCACATTATAAAGTCTAAAGCAGCAGGGTTTCGCTGTGAGGTTTATCAGTGGGCTGACCCACTGATGAACTTCACAATGAAACCCTAGGTATAGTAGGATGCATATCCTAGCTCTATAACCTGCTTTTATCCAATCAGTATAAAATGTTGCTATCAGTTTTTGTATACTGCATGTAACATTTGTATGGCACTAAGATTCTTCTTTATTCCAGGCGCCCTTTTTTTTCCAAGGGGTTCCTGCTACTAAATATTGATCTCTTCTCACCTGCTTCTCACCTACCCCTGCCTTCTCATGCTTGTTCCTAATGATATAGAGACCCCTATCAATGATCATTGACAGAATATCGAGGACAATAATATCGTGTGGATAGAATATCGTGTCAAAAATATTGAGGATCAAAATATCAAGAATGTAAGTGCAAATAAGTATATATAGATTTACTATTCTTAACTCCTCATCTACGTACCTTGAAGATATATATTGTCAAAGCACATATATGTGGAGTTTAGTATAGTAAAACTTTGCATACACATAGAAACTGACCTTCACGATATTCTTGTCTTCGATATTCTTGATATAATATTTTGTCCACACAATATTTTGTACTCAATATTTTGTCCAAACACCCCTTAGCAAACAACTCCACATACACAAGTGCCATCCCTCTATTTGACTGAATACAATGACCTCTGCATCCTGAGAACCTTGAGCATCTGGAATGTCCAACCAAAACTCACACTAGATTCTTTGTGTCAAACCAAAGACTCACAATCTTCCATTGGTCTTCAGAACGACACATTGTACTGGATTGACTCAGGGCACAATTGTTTCCACACTAAGACACAGTGACTGGACAGGTAATCTTCCCACACCATCTGGAGAAATCACCAACTCATCTCCTTTAACATTAACTTGTCCACTATTACCACTTTTACAAAATCAAAGAGCAACAATACCTTCTGCAGACTGCCTAAACTTCATCACACTCAACTCTTACCTCACCACATCCTTGGCATCACAATTGCATAACAGAAGAGAAGGCTATCCAATGGCTCCAACAGAAATCACTCACAACCTCCTCATTTCCTGAAAAATGGACAAAAGATACTGCTGCTCAATACAAAAGTAAAAAAAATGAAAAAGAAGGAAAGCAAAACAACTGAATTGAAGAAATCAAATGATAAATTACACAACCTAGCCTCCACAGTTAATAAGATCACACTACCCCAATAACTTTGTGATGCACTTGCAGACCTTGTCCTGATAACCAATATGTTGGAACATTGTCTTAGACATAAATCACCAAGTAGCCTCCATCCTCAGTCCACAAAGCACAAGACAGTCTGTGCTGGTGGACACCAACTCCTCCTCACCCAGTTGTGGGAACTCCTCAATACCCAGATATCTCCCCCATCAGACACTTGTACACCTCTAGAGGACATCCAACTTTCCACTAACACTCCTATCCAGGCCTGAACAATTATTCCTTATTTCAGACATATTTCTCTTAATACTTCTTACACAAAGCCAGTCATACAGAAGATGAACCTTAAACTAGCGGATTTAGACAGCTACTAATGAAACTCCAATAATGCTCTTCTGTAGGAAAGAGATGCTTTCACTTAAATGCCAAGCTTCCACTCTCTGTAATTGTCACACTGACTTCCATTCTGACAGGGGATCACAATACACCCCCATAATTACCTGGAAATCACAGCTGATATGAATGGAGTTACCACATATTGCCTCTGGCCCTAGCTGCCAACTTTAATATAGTCTGCCATTCCAACCTACTATAGGGTTATGAGATCTTGCGAGTAATCATTTAGACTGAACCTCCTCCTACCTTTCTGGCAGATCAAGTATTGTCTCGTGCCCACCATAATCAGTGAATTTGTTCTCCAATAACTCAGGAATGCCACAAGGCTCAATTATCTTGCAACTCCTCTTGAACGATTACCTCAGCCCATTAACTGGCTTCATCAAGTCCTTTATTGTAAACTATTACAGATACACAGATGACATCCAGATAATCCTCAAGCTGGGAAACCTAGAGTGATCTGACATAGACCATTGCCTATAAGCCGTGGACCATTGAATGCTAATAAAACACCTGAAACAAATTATTTGAAACCAAGATACATACAGGTAGAAAATGGATAAACCATTCTACTACTCTCAAGACTACAAAAAGAAGCAGCAAGGTAATTACTTCACCTCAACCCGGAGACCACTTTACTCTCTTTCAAAGCACTTTTCATTACCCACAGGAAAATCTAAACCAAGATTCAGTGATGTACACAGACTAGAACGCTGGCCTCAAAACTGGCATCCCAGACCTCTGTCCTTTCCTTCAGGAAGATAATCACTGATGGAACTTCCTTCTCTGTCCACAAAAAAAAATAAAGTCACTCCCAGCTAAGATAAGAAACATCCAAAACCCCTCAAATTCAGGGATGCAGTAAATACCTGGTTATATCGTAAAAGGTGACACCCCTAATGCAAAGCAGTCCCAGATCCTCACATTCCTACAAAGTTGGGTCAGTCACCTATGTACTGCTGGTAGGTAGTCACAGCTCTCACTTGTCTTGACTCCAATCCAAGTTTAAGTGCATCTGAAATTTTGCTTGCATTATATCAACCCTCTGGTCATCATGCCCCCACACCAAAATGACCCCTTGTAAGGAAAAAACTCAACACTTTTATCTATAAGCATTGCCAACTATATGTCTTACTGATCTTTGCTTCACTCCACACATATTAGCTGGGTCACAGCAGGAGCACCTGGGGAGTCTCTAGGGCTGACACCAATACTCTTTCCATTCAGGGCACACTATAAGCCAACTGTTTTCCCACAAAGCACAACCAACTGGATAGCTTGCTAGCTGCCAACAAAGAAGCATCTTGGGCCACAATATGGTGCAATTTGTCTGTTACTTTTCAAATTAAACATAATGAATGTGTGTTTCCTTAAACTAATGTACATTCGGAAAGGTAAATGTAGATTAATTCAAAATAATGACCATGTGAACCAACAAAGTAGATTTTAACCTATGCCAATACACCTGCATCAAAGAACAAACATTTAGATTAGTGAATCTCCATTCAGAGTAAAATTTGCTTTCGGAAAATACTGGCATAGCATTACACATGTATGAGGGAACTAACCAAGTATGAAGTGAGCAGGGCATGAAAAAGCTACGGTCATTCAGGAAAAACAATATTGCATGCATAAGTCTTTTTCCAAACAAACACTGAAAATTATACGCATTAGGACTGCACAATTTTGTACTGTGCACTACGTGATTTTAATTAGGCCCCAACTACAAATGCCCTGGAAGAGAGTGCGATATCTATTGCACATGTTAAATTAGATGCTAGGGAAATCTAAATTTATCAGGTGTGATAAATAGCATCAATTATTATTTTTGTCTGAAAAATGATGATTGCATTTTGTGATGTGCACAGCTACTCCAAGGAGTGTCCCAGCACAACGCCAGCTAAGAAACGGAACCTAGGAGGCTTACACTTGTATAAATATCCATGTCTTAAGTTTGTTCTTAAATGACACCGGGTCCCTCCTGGCACGTAGTTCCAAAGGGAGCTCATTCCAGGCTGCCGACCCTAGAAACATCAGGGACCTTCCAACTGTTCTTGTACGTCGTATCTTGGGGACCGCCGCCAAAAATTTGATGGCAGAAAAAGGAACATAAGATACAGATTTTAGTCCTCTCTGCACCAAAGTCTGCATGCCCCAACATTTTAAGGCACTTATCCCCCAGTAAAGTTTTTTACCTAGGTACATTTTTGCAAAGGAAACCTGTTGAAATTTACCTGGGAAAAATGTTGTGGTTGTGGGGCTTACGATTCCGATATGTGCTGTAGTAGGTGTTACCATACTTTTCGAAAATAACTGGACCAAAACACTTAAGTTTACATAGCTCAAAGTTTTAAGCATAGGTGAGCACTACAACCTTCTACACTTAAAAAATATATCTCAAAAGATTTTGAAATGCCACAATGATGGCCCTTTTGAAGCCGTAACTAGTTCTAAATGACTAGCATTACTCCACCACACATGACATAAATAAGATATCTGCCAAGAGCTGTGATTTTGAAAAGCAATACAACTGATGCCTTTCTGTACTTTTGAGACTTTAATTTATAGGGGCTTTAGCCATGTCCACTGCTCAAATTAACTAATATTTCCCTATACTAATCCACCACTAATCCTTTTTGAGTTCCACAGTAGCATGTTACACGCCAAAAATCACTTTGATGCTTTGTCAGAGATAGTAAGTACTATATAAATACAATGACAATTACAATAGGTAACAACACTTTGTTACCTTAGCATTTCTTGAAAACTGTATAATTTAAAAATGCAATGTGTGTTCTACATTAAACATGCTGCACAACATTTTATAATTTTGCAGGATTGTAAATGTTCTGAAGTGTTAGCCATTTTTTCAGGCCCAAAAGGATGAAAGGGTAAGATGCCCTTCTTGGAATTAAAATTCAAATCAATGGGGCCGATTACGATGGCGGTCGGAAAACCATTCCGCCCGCCGTGGCAATGGGAAAAGACCGCCCGCATGGGTTGCAGCACCACCGCCGATCACATTACGATGCACCGCCGGAAAAATCAGACCGCCGCGGTCGGAACCCAAGAAACACCGGCGGCGCACGTGCAGAAAATGCGAAATACCCTCCACGGCGGTCGGATCCACTGCGGAAAACTCACAACCCGCCGATACACAAGCGGAATTCCCACGAGTGCAATTATGATCTTACCGCGGTGCCAGCGGTACGACCGCTTGTTTCCGACCGCCGCGATTGACAGCTATGATGAATGGGAGAGCTGGAGGAATGACCATTGTAGTCCCACCGCGGCGTCCGTGCGGAAACAGTAATGGCGGTCGGTAGCAACTACACTACAAAACCACCAAATCTGGCTGTGCATCTGGCTCAGCCAATGAAAACAGCCAAAACAGCCCATTGACACATGCCCCTGGCAAATAAGAACTACAAATCCCAGCCCAACACAGACAACACACCTGACATGAATATCCAGTTGGGACCCACCCACATAGCAGAGCATAAAACCAGCCCCTGCATGACCACAATTCTTTGCACAACTCCAGAACAGAAGGGCCCAACAACATCACACAAAGGATAGGCAACCCTGCACACATCACACCATCACAAACACACACACACATCACCACCACCACCTGCACACCTGCACTCTTAACCACTCAGCACATCACACACCATGGCACATAAGATGCCCAAATTCACTGATGGTGAGTTGTCAGTCATGGTGGATGAGATAATAAGAGTTGAGCCATATATTTTAGGAAGCAGGGTCCAACAGACCCCATCAGCCAGGCAAAATCAAATGTGGCAAAGGATAGTTGACAGAGTCAATGCTGTAGGGCAAGTTCCACGCAACAGGAAGGAGATCAGGAAGAGGTGGACTGACCTCAAGAGCAAGGTCAAGGAGAAGAACAGCAAGAACCGTGAGCTGGCAAACCAGACTGGCAGTGGCCCTCCCATTCCACCAAGAACATTCAACGCATGGGAGGAGAAGGTGCTTGGCATACTGCACCCAGAGAGTTGCACTGGAATTGGGGGAATGGAGGCTGGTAAGTACCAACAAAAGTCTGCCATAACACTGCTATGTAGTAGCTTGCACAACTAAAAAGCAACACCTCCTAGGCCCAAATGTACTCATGTCCACCACACTACCCCCAAACAGGTCTCACAGATCCCACAAGAACTCCCTCTCATTCACCACAAAGGTACATAACAATATTTACATGGGGGCACATGTACAGGCAGCCAGCACTACAACTCCCACCAGGCCCCCTTGTCCCACAGCTCAGCAGGATGGAGCATCCCCCACACCCCCCAAGCATGGGGCAGCCATTTCTCTCCAATGTGTAACTTCACAGGTAGGTAGCCATCTCAACAGGGAGGGGTGTTTGTGGCTGTGAAGTCTGCCCTACAACTCCCAAAAGCCCCCTTGTCCCACAGCTGAGCAAGATGGAGCACCCCCCCACCCACAACCATGTGGCAGCCATTTCATTCTTCCCATCAAACTTACAGGTGGGTAGCCATATCAACAGGGAGGGGTGTTTGTGGCTGTGAAGTCTGCAATACAACTCCCAACAAGCCCCCTTGTCCCACAGCTGAGCAAGATGGAGCACTCCCCACACCCACAACCATGTGGCAGCCATTTCATTGTTCTCATCAAACTTACAGGTAGGTAGCCATCTTAACAGGGAGGGGTCTTTGTGGCTGTGAAGTCTGCACTGCAACTCCCAACAGGCCCCCTTGTCCCACAGCTCAGCAGGATGGAGCATTCCCCACACCCACAAGCATGGCCCAGCCATTTCATTCTTCCCATCAAACTAACAGGTAGGTAGCCATCTTAACAGGGAGGGGTGTTTGTGTGTGGGAAGCTTGCACTACAACTCCCCACAGGCACCCTTGTTCCACAGCTCAGCAGGATGGAGCATGTCCCCCCCACCCAGAACCATGTGGCAGCCATTTCATTCTTCCCATCAAACTTACAGGTAGGTAGCCATCTCAACAGGGAGGGGTGTTTGTGTGTGGGAAGCTTGCACTACAACTCCCACCAGGCACCCTTGTCCCACAGCTCAGCAGGATGGAGCATGTCACCCCCACCCAGAACCATGTGGCAGCCATTTCATTGCTCTCCTCAGACTTACAGGTAGGTAGCCTTCTCATGCTCTATTGTCCCACAGCTGAGCAGGATGGAGCATCCCCCACACCCCCAAGCATGGGGCAGCCATTTCCCTCCAATGTGTAACTTCACAGGTAGGTAGCCATCTCAACAGGGAGGGGTCTGTGTAGCTGTGAAGTCTGCACTACAACTCCCAACAGGCCCCCTTGTCCCACAGCTGAGCAAGATGGAGCACTCCCCACACCCACAACCATGTGGCAGCCATTTCATTGTTCTCATCAAACTTACAGGTAGGTAGTGACTGCATGTACCCCGCCATCCTCATCTAAATGCATGTAGCCACATAACAACTTCAGCACTAACATGTCAGCCAACTTTGCATACTTTTCAATGCCACATCCAGTGTGCAGACATCTAAGTGCACGTAACTGTCACATATTTTGAACTCATACTCACCAAGTCAGAAGTGAAACAAATGCATCCCACAATTGTGCACAGCAGAGAATGCAATGTGGAAGTGCCATGGTGTCTGAGCATGAACGCCCATCTCAACACCAAACATGCATGGTCTACATGGAAAAAAAGGGAATTACATGTGATTACAAAGCTATGTATAACATGATAATGGTTCCTACTAGCTCTGTTGAAATAGATAACATGAACAGCTAAATGAAAAGACGCACAACAGAAAATTGATGTCACGCAATTAGGTAGATGAGGACATGTCCGTGTATTAACACTATCTGTACACTGCACCAAGTATCAATTCCCAACGAAAAGCATGGACTTAAAAGGTATGTACCTCAACGTCATGACATGGTGCACAGCATATAGCAGGCATACAAAGTCATTGCATTGTAAAGTGTGTGTTGGATCAAATATCTCAAACAATAGTCTAACATCAAGCTTGTTGCGGGCAACTCAATCACCATATCACCTCTGTTCAACAGGAGATCAACAACTAACTGCAGAGGATGACACCAACATGCGGAGCCAGTCTCCCCCCCTGGAACGAAGACTCTCGGATGCAGATTCCCCAACATTCTCCAACGAGGATTCTCAAGCTGGCCCCTCTGGTGTGGGAGGGACTAACATGTCTCAAGCCCTCATTGTTCCCACCACCACCACCACCACGGCAAGACCAACCGTGCTGCCCCCATCCACTACGACCTGTGTGGCCTCCACCACCACCACCACGGCAACAACAACTGTGCTGCCCCCTGCCACTACGACCTGTGTGGCCTCCACCACCACCATCACCATCACCACTGCTGCCTGCAACACACGCCCTGCCACGGTGGTTACCAACACCACCACACAATCCCAGCATGACAGGGAGAGTGTGCCAGTGCGTCGGGGGACTATGCCACAGGTCCATGTCAGGAGGGCAGGTGGGAGTACAACTGGGGCAGAGACACAGGAGGACAATGACCCTGAATCCCTGGCCACCATTGCAATAGTCCTTGGTGCCTACCAAGAGAACCAGGGAGTAATGGGCCAGCTTGCAGAAGACATGCATGAGATCCGCCTGCTGCAGCAGTCCATGGACACACAGATGGGCCAACTTGTCGACCTTGTTGGCCAGCTAGTGGGTGTTCTGAGGGACAGACTCCCAGCCCCAAGTGCCGCTCCACCCCCCTCCAGTGGATTGCCTGCTGTGCAGCCCAACATTCCAGCTGCAGCCACAGAGAGGGGTGTGCAGGAGGAGAGTGAGTACTCATACACCACTGACCCTGCAGCAGATGCCCCCCCTCCCAAACGCACCAGGGGCCGTCCGAGAATCCACAGGGGAGGATTTGGTGGCAGGCCACCATACCAATGCCACTCACAGAGCCAGCCATGATGGTATCTTGTTGTTCCCCTTTGCATTGACTATGTTGACTATTCTTGCCCACATTGCCATGTTGATGGCCTGAGTCTGTTGGACTGTGTGACTCCTGCTTTGTGGTGACTACACTATTTGTCTCAACTACCATGACTGACAACTCACTTATTCACTGTTCACATTTATGTACATATCCCCGTCACTTGCACAAAAACTAATTCTAAATAAACACTCTTCACATACCTATGTCTGTGTGAGCTACATGTTTATTCCAGTATGTACAATGACAAATCTGATTTCAATGTTCCAACAGCTGTGATGCAGAGGAGGCATTCAGAGGGTGAATGAACCTAGAAAGACACAAGAGAATGACATTTCCCATCAGGTGACGCCTTCACAGCAGAAATACAACACTAGGCATTAAGGCATAAAAACAAGCACCCCTAGCAATCGTCAACAACCTCAACATACACATGATGTACCTGGATACACATACCCTGTGCCACACACATCATCCCTCATCACACACACAACAACAGCCAGCAGTTAGAGTTATCAAAGCCTTGATAGTAACATCCAATGTCACTTGTCTACAAAGTCACTTACATTCAAGGGAAGTAGTTGGCAATGAGCTGTTGACGCAGGTCAACACCTTCCTCTTCACCACTATCGTCTGCACTGGAAGTGTGTGGGTGTGCAGGAGGGGGCATCTGCTGCTCATCGTCATCCATGATCAGCGGAACGGCTTTGCGCAAGGCAAGGTTGTGTTGCATGCAGCATGCTACAACTACCTGGCACACCTTTCGTGGGGAATACAACAGTGCACCTCCGCTCTTGTCCAGGCACCGGAATCGGGACTTCAGTAGGCCAAAGGCGCGCTCCACCACACGTCGTGTCCTACCATGTGCCTCGTTGTAGCTGACTTCACCCGGGGTACTTGGATTCTGCAGTGGGCTCAGCAACCACGGCCTGTTGGGATACGCTGAGTCGCCTAGGTGTGACATACACAGAGAAATGTTGTGATACAAACAGTTGACAAGAACAGCATGTCACACACAGCACACTACTTGACTCAGTGTACTCACCTACAAGCCATGCGCGCTCTGGATGTAGATTTTCCATCAGCCGGGGTACAATGCTGTTCCGCAGGATGTAGTAGTCATGGGCGGAGCCAGCAAATCGCGCACAAACATGGCTGATGATCATATCAGCTTGGCATACCACCTGCACATTTATGGAATGGTAGTGCTTCCTGTTCCTATACACCTGCTCACGTGCCTGTGGTGGGACAAGGGCAATGTGTGTGCCGTCAATGGAACCAACTACATGAGGAATGTGGCCAAGGGCATAAAAACCTGCCTTAACAGCAGGCAAATCTGCTGTATTCGGGAATCGTATGTATTGGTCCTTGTACAGCATCATTGCGGACACCACATCCCAGAGCACCACGCTGAATGTTGGTTGCGACAACCCACCGGCGGTGGCCACCGTTTATTGGAAAGAGCCCATAGCGAAGAAATGCAGCGCTGCCATGATCTTCACGGTTGGAGATAGGGCAGTTGGATATGTGCGTTGAGGACTCAGATGGGGCTCCAACTGAGCACACAGCTCTTGCAGTGTAACGCGATCCAGACGAAATTTCCTGATGATGTCCACATCCTCCATGTCCGCCAGGACTGTGAAAGGCCGGTGCACATTTGGTCGTCGCCTACATGAAATGGGAGAGGACTAATGTTATTCAAATTACACAATGAGATGTGTCCGACTTCTCACATCTTGACTCACGCAGCAGAAACAATGAACGTACTCCAACAATTGCTGAATCCACAACTCAGATGCAGAGAGACATTCACCACATGTGTGTTTACAAGGGGTCATGTTGTACATACTGACTACCAGACAAACATATTCAGAGGTTGTGAATGGTACACCAATACATCTGGTGGCCCCAGGCCTAGGAGTAGGTGACACAGCACAGGTATGAGACAGCAACACTGCTGATTCATATGTAGCTGCTTTACCTGCCACACCTTCTTGCTTAAGTTGCACAGACCACTAGTTATCATCACAATGTGCACAGTGTGTGTAAGCTGAGCACATATCCTACTTAAACCAGCCATGGGCACAGTAACATACCACCATTATGTGTTCAGGCAATCATTACTGTTGTTTAATTAGCCATCTCACACATTAAGTTGATTCCAAAGATGAGACAACATCATACAACCAATAGATGTACATCCACACACATATCATGGGTGACGTGCGTAAGTGCATGTGAATGCATGTCACAGTTTCCACAGACATGGCATGTGTAGGCATCAGTGAGTTTAATGTCACACCAGCATTCATTGTACACAACAAGTGCACAAAGACACTATGGAGGCATAGTGTTCAATTGTTAAATTTGACCATTGCCATTGCTAGTGCATGATGTGCCCATATCCGTGGTAGGCGTGCACCGCCACTGCGGGGCCGCTCATTGGCCACACTTGAAAGATGCAGCATAGCGGTAGCGACCGCCTGTCCCCCACGGTGTGACACCACCAATGCCATTGCAGACAATGGGACCCGCGGTAGTGACATGCTACTGTGGAACCCGAGGTAGGCGTGCACCGCCACCGCGGGGCCGCTCATTGGCCACACTTGAAAGATGCAGCATAGCGGTAGCGACCGCCTGTCCCCCGCGGTGTGACACCACCAATGCCATTGCAGCCAATGGGAACCGCGATCGCTGTAGTGAAATGCAACTTTGAAAACGGCGGTAGGCGTGCACCGCCACCGCGGGGCCACTCATTGGCCACACTTGAAAGATGCAGCATAGCGGTAGCAGCCGCCCATCCCCCGCGGTGTGACACCACCAATGCCATTGCAGCCAATGGGAACCGCGATAGTGCAATGCAACTTTGAAAACGGCGGTAGGCGTGCACCGCCACCGCGGTGCCGCTCATTGGCCACACTTGAAAGATGCCAGCCAGGTGGACCAATTGCAGCAGCTGCCTGCCACTGATACCAACCCAGGGGCCTATAAATCTCTGTGGGAGAGCCACACATTTCACATGCATTCAGACACTGCAGACTGCCATTCCTCTACAACTGCATATGTTGCTGTATCCTGGCCCCAGTGATGGCGAGAACAGAGAATGTCAGGGCCCGTCCCTTCACTACAGAGGAGCTGGAGCTTCTGGTGGACGAGGTCCTTGCACAGTATGGGAGGCTTTTTGGTGCACCAGATGTACTGGTAAGTGTCCCTGATTCCAAGTGTGAGAGTGATCAAAATGATACCATGATGTTGCTGTGCAGTAGTATGTGGCTGTGAGTGCAAGTCGATGTACAGGCATCCTAATAGTTGACATGGCATGCTCCATACATGTTCTGTGGGACTTGACTTTGATTATGTGTAGTAAATGGACACTCCTACAGCCATTCTTGCACAAACTTAATGAACATGTTGGTCTGAGACTAGGTGATGTAAATGTGTGACACTGCCATACATGCTAAATTCATGTCAATGGTGTCTGTAGGCTTATTTCCACACCTACATCAGTTTATTGTAGGTAGGGGAGACATGCATTGTTTAAACAGCCACACAGAAACAATGGTGTTCTGAAACAGCACAAGTCGGGACTGATTTTTACTGTGCCGTGTTATGTGACTGTCCACTCACTCATCACAACCTCATATGTGACTGTTGAAATGTATATTGGTATGGAGCACTAACTTATGTGTGTTGACTATTTCTTAAGTGCACTATGTTGATGTGAGCATCATGCACAATAGTCCAATGCATGAGTGGAACCCACTTGATGTTAATGCAACAATGACACTTCACATCAATGTAAGTTGGAGATGTCATCCTTACATTGATTTGAACGTGTTCAGTCTGGCATGTGTTGGCACTTTTCACCCCCTCATGCTGTACATCCATGTGATTTATCTGAGGGACCATGTTGAGCCGCACTGTGAGTTCCTCTGGCCTGCACAGACACTGTCCAATGTTACTCTGAGCCATGCCTAACTGGACTGAGTCATACATGTGTTTAGTCCACACACCTAATACTCACTGAGCCATCATACTACTGAGAATTGCACAATCGAGGACTTAACAATGTGAGAAGTGCGTGATAAATCGGATTATGTCCCAATATGTTTCCTGGGAAATGCATTGAGCCATTCACAGGCCAAGGGCATCGTGGGGTGTGTAGTGGTGGACACAGTGAGTCTGCCACTACACTTCATTATTACTGTATTGCATGTCATGCTCACTCACATACTGCATCACAGATGAGGGCCTTCTGCACATGGCTGTCTGTGCTGCCATTGTGCATGTGTATGAGATGGCCATGTACTGTGCGCCTTGCCATACATGCATTCATTTCTGTGTAGTATTGTAATGAACATGTACTATGTGTCATGCTGTATGGCCTCTGATGAAGATGTAGCGATTTGTGTGCCATGCATTTATGTTCTCCTGTGCTGACACACAGTGTGAATGACACAGGGTCTCTGATACTTCCTTTTCTTGTCTCCTATGCCTGCAGCTGAAGGTCCACCAGCGTAAGGCCGCATGGAAGAACATTGCACGGAAGGTGCGGACTCTGGGTGTATCCAACAGACGGCACACACACTGCCACAAGAGGTGGGACGACATCTCCCGTCTGAGCAGGACCGTGGCAGAGATGACGGTGGGGCTGGTCCCTCGCAGTGGCAGGTTGGCGCGCCGAACCATGACTCCACTAATGTCCCGCATCTTGTCTGTGACACAGCCAGAGCTGTATGAACGTTTGAGGGACCATCAGCAGGGAGTAAGTGGTGAGTATCCTGCGTAGGCTGACTTTGGGTGTGAGTGACTGCATGAATGGCGACCGTGAGACATTGCTGATCTTGCTGCTGTGTACATTTTTAGGAACTACTACTCAGTGGCCTATGTGTTCAGTGCAGGTGTCATGTATTTTCCCATAGATGGACTTGATCATGTGTTTCATACAATGGCCCTTGCCATTGCATGATGAGATGTGGCCTTATGACATCTTCTGCATTCTGGGTGTCATGGACATCACCAGGCAGTGTACAGCAGTGTGCATCATGTCAGTGTGCATTTAACGATGTGTGCACTACAGGACTTGTTAATGGTGTGAAGTACACATCTGACACCAACGTGCATCAGTTTGCAAGATGAATTGCTCACCTTGTCAGGCATCAGTAGCTCATGGACATTATTAAGTAGAAATTTGAATCTGTACCTGTGTTGTCCCCTTACAGTGACTCCATATGTGACAGAGGCAACATGCTGAGATGTATGCCTCTCTCACATACAGGCACGAGGGTATGCTTGCAGAGATGTTTAGGTTACATTACAAGGAGGCAGGGACCTGCTATTTGCCGGTGTGAACCTCACATGGCTCATTGATGTAAACAATGCATATTTCCATGCATCTTCTGTGTTCAGCATGATTGTTGCACATGCAGACTGCACAGGGTGTTGTGCAACTTGGGGTTGTCATTTTCTAGTCTAGTTCTGTGCTTGCATTTGATGTTTGTGTGTATGGCACTGTACTGAACCTATGTCTCTGTCCATTGCAGCATCTACCGAGTGCACGGAAGGCCATGATATGGACACCAGTGCTGAAGCATGTGGCACGCATGATAGCCATGAGATCACTGACACTGATGTGACCAGCGCCTCGGAGGGGGACAGGAGTGTCCTTGAGGACTCACGCGCAGAAAGCACAAGCTCAACATCATCGGACTCCAGTGGGGAGTCAGCGAGAATGGTGGTCACAGGGAGTGACAATGCTGCCTCTTCCTCCACCACACATCGGCCAGTGCCCACCATCCCGGCTACTACCATGTGGGAGGGCGGGCCGGATAAACAGACGCGGAGGCTGTATATAGTGGGCCAGTCGGCTTGTTTTATTCAAAGCTCTGGGGTAGGTGCCCTTAGTTATTGTCTTTGGGGGGCTGTCGGTGATCTTCCGGATCTCCTTCTTTCTCTGTGGCCCCTCGTCGCCTTCAGGTTTCGAGGTTGCTTGGTCTTCTATGGGCTGGATGGTTCTCCCAGGGAGGCTCATAGGAGGAAGGAAAACACAGAGCCGTCAGTCACTCCCTTAATGTCACGCCCTTAGGCGATATTATCTCCGTCACCACACCCGTTCGGTGTATTGTTTAGGGGAAATGTTGCAGGATAGGATGGGTGGTTCTAGTGAGGGAAGGGGGGAGTAGTGATGGGATCGTACTGGGCACTACCGTGCACTGTGGAAAATAGAGGGGGTAAAGTGCTAGGATCTCCCATGATGTCCGAATACACAAGCACTCAGGGGGGGAACGTGAGGAAGGGAAAGCACACAACGCAAAAACCCTGTTTTACTCCCTCAGGTCTCTCGCCACCCCGCTCCCTCTTTCCCCTGTTCGTGGTCACTCACCGGCTCTGCCGCAACTCTCCTGAGTTGTGGCCGCTCTCCAGCCTCCTCCTGTGGGGACCACCAATCCTCGCACCACGTCTCGTCCTCGTCTCGGGATTCATCCTCTCCGTTCCGCGATTCCACGAACTCCTCTCGCACGTCTCCTCTCTCTCTCAGCTCCTTCCTCTCTCCGGCTTGTTCGCGCTCGCTGTCAGTGTCTCCAGCCTTTTTCTCTTTCTGGGGGAAACCATGTCCGGGGTTAGTCCCTCCTTCTTCGGCCTCTGATTGGCGCGCGTCGTGACCCTGTAGGGGCAGAGGACATGGGAGAGGAGTTATCCCTGCGGAGGCCGCTGTTTTGCATCGTTGGTTCCACGAGGCGATCACCACAAGTAAGCCACCGCCGTTGTTTGGACATGTCGACCCCGGTAACAGGCGTGTCATGTTCGGCACCCCCTCACATCCCACTAGTGCTGTCCGTGCACGCAGGGCTGTTAAGGGTAGAGTCGCATTCACCCCAGGCACCGCTGCCCCTGCCCCTGTCTCCCCTGCTGCCCTCAGTGTTGAGGCGATTGAACTCTTGCGCCAGCTATGTGTGGGTCAGACAGCTCTCCTAAATGCTTTCCAGGATCAGGACAAGAAGTTGGGACAGGTTCTGGCATTTATGGAGGGCATTCATTCGGACGTGGGTGGGCTACACAGGACTGTCCAGGGTTTGTCCTCCACCGTGACGGCAGCCATTCAGCTATCACAGCATCCAAGTCCAGCCCCAATGCCTTCACCAACCAACCTGCCAGTGGCAACCCCTGAGGGGAGTGTCCACACAACTGAGCCCTCAGGCCCCGAGTCGTCGACACCCAGCACATGACAGCAGCGCTCCAAGCGTGCAAGACCACAGACACCATCCCCAAAAAGTGACACAGGCACACAGGGACGCAAAGAAAAAAGCCCTTCACATGACACTCAGGGGCATCAGGCAAAGAAGCAGGCCTCTAGCTCACGGTCCACAAGATTGCACCCATCACAAGAGACTCCCATCCACACAACTGCTCCAAGTGACAGACAAACAGTTGGCATGCCTGATGTGGTGCCGGTGCCGCTGAAGGGTAAGCCCACAAAGCAACCTAAGACTGCTTCACCCAGGACCTCTACTCCCACCCACACCCCTGTGAAGCGTGGTCAGGAGAGCAATGTGAGTCGTTCACCAGGGCCACAGGGGATGGAGGGCAAAAGGCAAGCAAAAAGCAAGGCGAAGTCCACATCCTGCAAAACCCCACAAGGAGGGCCTCCTGCACCTGTCACACCTTTGGTGGCGAGGGACTCTGTTGTGCCAGCCACACTTCCCACTACGCCCAAGACACTTCTGCAATATTGTATACCCAAGAAGTGTAGAGGCAGCCCTCAATATTCACCCTCACCCACTGTGTCTCACGGCAGCGTCTCTCGGCCTCCACGTGCCACCATGCCACCCGGTACGAGCAGCCCTACACCTGCCACAGCCACTACTGGCTCTGTATCTCACGGCAGCATATCTCCGCCTCCACGTGCCACAATGCCACCCGGTCCAAGCAGGCCTACACCTGCCACAGCCACTACTGGCTCTGTGTCTCACGGCAGCATCTCTCCGCCTCCACGTGCCACAATGCCACCCGGTACAAACAGGCCTACACCTGCCACAGCCACTACTGGCTCTGTGTCTCACGGCAGCATCTCTCCGCCTCCACGTGCCACAATGCCACCCGGTACAAGCAGGCCTACATCTGCCACAGCCACTACTGGCTCTGTGTCTCACGGCAGCATCTCTCCGCCTCCACGTGCCACAATGCCACCTGGTACAAGCAGGCCTACACCTGCCACAGCCACTACTGGCTCTGTGTCTCACTGCAGCATCTCTCCGCCTCCACGTGCCACCATGCCACCCGGTCCAAGCAGCCCTACGCCTGCCACAGCCACTGCTGACTCTGACGAGCCTCTCTCGCCCAGGTCCAGTTCCGCCAGTGTCGACGACAATCAGCCACCTCCCAGTACAACTGACAGACAAGTCTGAGGCACAGACCCCCTCCCATACCCATCTCTCCCACAGCGGTGCCTGGACTGCGCTTTGATAGCCCCGGTGCTTTGTTTATTCACATGGCAATGTACGGTGTTCCACATTCATTGTAAACATTTTCATGCACACATGTGCATTGTTTGGACTGTGTACTGGCCAATGGCCTTTTATTTGTTTGTCATTTTGTGCCTATCAGGTTATTTTGCAATAAACACTATTACTCCTGTTGTATCGTTTGTTACTGCCCTTGCTTAATTAAACATTTTGATGTGTGGGTATGGATGAATGGGCCACATGCTCTGCATGGCACTTCCACATTGCCATTAACTTCATTCACTTTGTCATTGTTTGGCAAAAGTAACACACACTTTTGGTCTGCTTTACTCTGAGGTTTGGGGGTGCAATGATGTTTGTGGGTGTTGATGTACTCTTGCAATCATCATTTGCTGTTGATTTCAGTATGATTGTACACGTCATGTTAGGGGGCTATACCACAACAGAGGTGAATTCTACACACAGTCTAACTGTCGGGGTGTCCAAGGTTGGTGATGTCTGTGTGATGTGTTTGGATGTGTGGACAGCAATGTGTGTGTGGTAATCTTGTGAAGGCCTGTCTTCGTACTCACATGGGTATATTTGGATGTGTGCAGTTGAGTGGTCACACAGTGTGCTTGGCCTGTCCTTGTCAGTGGTGTTGAGGTGTATGTGGCCCTGTACATGCCAACTACAGACATGTATGTTCCAGGTGGGGTTTGCCCCCTAATACTCATCTTGGCAGTGGCAGGAAGGGGGTTTCACAACACATGCACCTTTTTGGCATTACTTTGCAGGTGGGGTTTGCCCCCTAATACTCATCTTGGCAGTGGCAGTAAGGGGGTTTCACACCACATGCACCTTTTTGGCATTACTTTGCAGGTGGGGTTTGCCCCCTAATACTCATCTTGGCAGTGGCAGTAAGGGGGTTTCACAACACATGCACCTTTTTGGGATTACTTTGCAGGTGGAGTTTGCCCCCTACTACTCATCTTGGCAGTGGCAGGAAGGTGGTTTCACAACACAGGCAGCTTTTTGGCATTACTTTGCAGGTGGGGTTTGCCCCCTAATACTCATCTTGGCAGTGGCAGGAAGGGGGTTTCACAACACATGCACCTTTTTGGCATTACTTTGCAGGTGGGGTTTGCCCCTAATATTTATCTTGGCAGTGGCAGTAAGGGGTTTCACAACACATGCACCTTTTTGGCATTACTTTGCAGGTGGGGTTTGCCCCTAATACTCATCTTGGCAGTGGCATGAAGGGGGTTTCACATCAAAGGCACCTATTTGGCATTAGCTTGCAGGTGTTGTTTGCCCCCTAATACTCATCTTGGCAGTGGCAGTAAGGGGGTTTCACACCACATGCACCTTTTTGGCATTACTTTGCAGGTGGGGTTTGCCCCCTAATACTCATCTTGGCAGTGGCAGGAAGGGGGTTTCACAACACATGCACCTTTTTGGCATTACTTTGAAGGTGGAGTTTGCCCCCTACTACTCATCTTGGCAGTGGCAGGAAGGTGGTTTCACAACACAGGCAGCTTTTTGGCATTACTTTGCAGGTGGGGTTTGCCCCTAATACTCATCTTGGCAGTGGCATGAAGGGGGTTTCACATCACAGGCACCTATTTGGCATTAGCTTGCAGGTGTTGTTTTGCCACAATACACCTATGGACTTGTTCACATACATCACTATCCCTGAATGTCAGATGGGCACATGTTTTTGATGTTGAACAGGGTGGGATGGTAGGAGCTGTGATGGTATCAGGTAATGTCAGCTGCTACCAACTGAGGCACACAATGTACATTTGGGCCAGGGCCAACACAATCCTTACACGTCCCTGTGACTGCCCATGCGTGCCGCTGGCCCTGCCTACTGGATTTGCGGAACTTTTCCTGCGTCTTCACCACTGCGGTGACGTGACCGGGAGGATGCGGTGATGACGTTGTTGATGGATGGCCCCAATGCGGAGGTGTGGCATTGACGTACCTGCGGTGTTGTCGACGGCGGCGGCGTCTTTGTTGATGGAGGATCCGGAACAGCAGCAGTAGGGCTTGTAGAGCAGGATCCATTGCGGTTGCGAACGCGTGGAGTTGTGTGTTATTGCCGTTTTCCTCCGCAGTATTGTTTCCGCCGTGTTTGAATGGGTGGTTTCTCCGTTGCGGTCCGATTGCCTATTTGAGGCATTGTGATTCGGACGGCGGTCTACACGACATTCTGCACGGCGGTCTCCCGCTATTCGCTACGTCCGCTGTCGTCGCGGAACCAAGGTGCTGGCGGTACTGAAAACTCCGCGGCAGTAGGGATTTGGCCTATGTCTGCCCATCGTAATATGGCGGGCGGGGATTCGCGACCGTGGTTGGCAAAACTGCACCCGCCAGGCCGGCGGAAGCCACCGCACCCACGGCGGTGCCGATCCGCCCGCCATCATAATGACCCCCAATGTCCGGTGGGCTTTAGGTCCCTGTGAAAGTAGAGTTGGTTGAGAGACTGAAGTTTTCAAGCTACCCTCAAGGTCGTCTTAGACCCTCATACCCAAAACAAGCCAAGCTTACATGAGGCTTCTCACAGACACCCACACACTAACCTCATGAGGCAAGAATTAAAAACAACCTGTGATGTAAAATAGTAGAAAGTAATAGCCATCTAATGGCTCAAATTCACATTGTGAAAGGAGAAAAACGAAGATCTATCCCGGCTTCCCCGCTTGTTAATGGTGTGTTCTTAGGCAATATTTAATTTCACCATATCTATTTTTATTTCATTACTGCATGACAGCACCTTAAATTTAAAGAGTTCGGAATGTGTAATGTCCAAAAACAACTCATATTTGATTTATTAGACAATAACACTTCTACATGTATTATAGGAATCTTGGCCTCATTTAGGATGCACATGACAACTGTTTTGCCTCTCAGTTCACCAATGGCATTGCTGTTAGAGTGGAGGGGGCATAAATGTGTTCTGAGTTCATGATAAAAACAATCACTTGTAATAAATACTCCACCTGCACTGTTTTGAATTTTGGACGACTTTATCATATTTTTGTGTGATCTCTTCTTGCACAATTTAAGTGTCAAACATTTTCTTTGATTGGCTCGTGCATGTGCTCTTAGAGTCAAACCACACACTTGGCTTGGCTCGGCTCTCCCTGTTAATTTGCTGGCTCACCTCCCTCTATGTCAAAAGCATCTATATTGAAATACATATTTTGGCATGTTTTATCATTGCATTTAGAACTTATGTCACACTGCACTTTATGATTAATCTCACGCTACTAAGAAAATAAAACAAACAACTGCCAATTTTTATGTTGTAATATCATGCACAATTCAAATTCCCAGCAGGTTTTCTTCGCAATGGAAAATCCTTATGGCATATCAATTTCTCTGTTTAAATTGCCCTGGGATGGGCACATATTATGCAGCTTTTATTGCAAGGAGAGTGTTGAAGTGTATTTGGGAATGGGGGCAGGATCTGATAACAGCAGTTTTCATCCCTGCTGCTCCTTTCACACATGTCCATGGACCCATTAAGCTTTGCTTTGGCAGAGCAGGGAGAGTAAAAAGCGAAGAACGAGGGCACATCTGGCCTTTAACAGACTGGTTTTAGGGGGAGGTGAATGCTTTGCAGTGACTGACTTGAAAGGCAGGCTGGCAGGCAGCAACCTCAGCCCAGGCAGCCCAGCCTACGGCAGCTGAGGAGAGAGGGCGGGGGGGAGGTGGGTGGGGGTGGTGGTTGAAGCCCGTTCAGCCCAATGGGTGTTGCCCACCTGAGTCTACTCAAGGGTGGCTAAAATCGTTACTGACTAGGATTTTGTGAGCCATGGACAGAAAAGGAAAAGCGGCATGAAGAGAAATTGCTAACAACCGTCTCACCATCTAAAGTGAGGCCGACGTGAACGCAGCAGCAATGGGTTTCGAACTCCCTGGGTGGCAAATGGGCAGTCAACCATCAATGGATTCAGCCAAACATTTCCCCAGCACCGCTTCGCCTTCTAGCCTGCCCCTGAATGCCCCTGCCCCTCTTCTATCCCACTCTGCTCGTCAGAGTAGGATGGAAGACACACACATCTCATGGAATGTTAGTCTGGGCAATCGCACAACTTTTCTTGATATATTGCATCATAATACATTATAATATAGCACAATTAATCAAAATCGAATTAAACTCTATCATGGAAAATTGACATTTCTACCAAGCTACATTCCATGAAAATGTAGTAGGAAAACTAGGAGAGCTGCAATAAACTAGAAACCCCACTCACGCCACCTTCAGACTTTAGGGTATCCAAGACCAGTTTTGTACTACAGGAAAAACCCTTCTACTAAACAATATTGGGTTTTGCGTTATCATATCGCTGCCCAGGTCTTCACTCCAGTCAATATGTAATTTAAATTTGTTACTGAACCTGAATGATTTAACAATGTGGTGAAAGCAATTTTGGTTTGATCAATAATAGGCTGTGCGTGAAATTGGAGGACTTCATTTAAGCAGATAAAATTAAATAAAAATGTGACACATTTTATGAAATTGGCAAAATTACAATTCTACAAAATTAAACTTTTTGTGATCAAGCAATTCTGCAAATGTAATTGTGCAGAATATTGATGGGATATTTAGCCCATGCAAAGACACGAGGCCAGCTCGATTTCAGAGCACATTATGCTGTAAATAGTCATGGTGAGCAATTGTGAATGCAAAAATGGATATGAAAAAAATAATTTCACCCTAGGCTGATTTGAACAAAAATTAGCATTTTCACAGAAAACAGAATCACTGGTAATTCACAGGCTGATCCTTGAGTGTCTTCTGTAACACTGCTCAGAATTAGACCTTTGCTGTATAGGTCGGAAATGTCCTGGGAAACTGCGCTGGACTGTTCTACTGGTGCTGTACCAAGACTGATTTGCATGTGGTTGATCGATGTCTGTCATGGTACCATACAAATTAGACTGGAATGTGGCCTAGAGTAATTATCAGTGACCAAGGTTGAATCAACCATTCCACAAATTACTTCATTTTTCTCATGTGTCCATCTAAATTTAACAGATATGCCCTTACGTGGGCCCTTTACGTGGGTCGTATGCAAACATAGCTCATAAACAACACATTTCAGTAGCTCTAATGGGGCTTAGGCTCCACCTATTGCTTACCATTGGTTTGCTTCTTCGTCACTCTCATTTCCTTGCTTGTCTTTTGTCAACTTCCTCTCTGTATGTGTGTCCCTCCCCTGGAGCACAGAGAAAGTGCTGCTCCTTTCTCAGTAGATATCCTTCCACTGGTTGCTCTTTTAAAGGTACTTTTTTTTTTCATTTTACTTGCATCCACCCTGCCCATTGACCCGTTTGTGAGACCTTGCAGTTGATGAGCTGGTCCCTAGTTTATTTCATTTGCACTCTTCCCTCACGTTGTCCAGCCTACGAGCACCTGCAGCTGTCGAACCAGACCTCAGCATCAGGGAAAATCTCTCAATGTTTCACCAAAGTTCGTATACATGCAGTGGAATTGCCACCTAAATTCAGTTACCTATTAATGTTGGCATAGAACAGCTTGGTGTCCAGAGAAGCTGATTCTCCTTTTTTCACTGGAAAACTCTGATATTTGTTATTCTTAGCTCTATATGTATTTCTAGTTCAGGCGTTTCTCCAGTGGTGATGGAAGGTTTGTTGGTAAACATGCATGAACTCAAAAGAATAAACAACAAAAGCACTTCCCTTTCTTTAGCATTCTTGTGTTATATGACCCTCCTAAATGCACAGCTCTGGCATCAGCCAGACACCATCCATCTTGTTTTTCTGCAATGCACCAATCAGGCCACCTTCCCAGATTACTTTGGGAGTTCCAATATGGTTGAGTATATGACTTAATTTCAGTAGCTTCAATAAAGGGACTCGCTTGGCTTTTGATACCGTAACTCCTCGGTTCCTTCTCTTTATTTATGTCAGCAATAGGTCTGTACAATTCTAAAGACAAGGCAGAAAAAAAGCATTTTGAAAATCAATAGATCTTGCCTACGCAAGAGTTATTGGCTTTGTCGATGTTTTGTTTAGCCGTGTTTTGCAGCAGTGCGGCTGCTGTGCAGCATGGCTGAAAGTAAAGGAAAAATAAAGTGCTATGATGTAGACTGCATCATAGTGCTTTTGTTTTAATTTCAGCCATACTGCATAGCCAAGTAGTTTTGTTTATTTATTTACTTACTTTACTCCTGCCCGTCGTATGTCCGACTCCACTACCCCCCACCCAGCCCCTCCCCCGCCCCACCGCCTCGTAGCACTCCCTCTGCGAGCCGTCACTGAATATAGATCTATATTTGAACATAAAATACATCAGTGTGTCCATTTTGCACTTTAGTACTATTTCACGCTAAAATAAAAAGCACCAAAACCACAAGTACCGTGATTGCAGCTGCTCCTGTTCTGATCATTCATAATGTTCCTGCACTGCTACACTACATTTACGCAACATGATCTAATTATGTCATTTCAGGAATTTAGTACAAGTGCAATGTAAAAATCCCAAAATGATGGAAATTACATCGGCGCAATTGAAATTTCACCCAGACCTCCTGGTAAGTATTTTCTTTCTTCCTGACTGTGAAGATTCAAACAATTTTATTTTGATCATTTTTAGGGAAAATTTGACTTGGATGTTTGTTAAAAGAACATTACTTGTTATTTTGGTTTTGTCTTTCAGACATATTTGCAAATTGGAACTCTTTATCATTACGACGTCTCTGCCAAAGTTTTTTTTCCTAGTTTGCCTTCAGCATTAATAATGGTATATTAAAATATCGAGGTAACCATACAGTTGTTCAAACGTTAACTCCTAATGAATTCGAATAGCTTATCGTGACCCTGTCCTGACTGAAAGACAATAATGTCAATAAAATAAACTGTAAATGCAAATCATCTCAATAGTGTTTACAAGCTAAGCAATGTTTGTGCCACCTTTCTAATATGCCTTTTGGTATTATAATTTTTCCAGCTTATTTCCCAAATGAAAATCAGTCTTTTCTTTGGGTAATATTGCACATTGCAGAGTGAATTTTATAGGCCAGCGCTGTTATGCAACTAATTAATTTTAAGCCCTTACTTCAATTAATCAACATGCAAATCTCATCCTACCCATTAAGTATCCAATTAGTTAGCTCACTCTAATAAGAAAAAATCCCTGAAGTACATTATTCATTTCCATTAACTTAATCATCCTGTGATCTAGCAATCTAGAAATGCTAAACTTATAGGATGTTGTATAAGTATTTCTCTCTAAAATTCCATTACATTTGCTGATATTTAATAATCACAATGATGATAAAACACGTCTTTCAAATATATTTTAATAACATCAGATTGAAATGCAAATATCCCATAATCACTGATGTCACAGATGTCATTCTTGACCTGAAAAATGTTTCATGTATTTTAATTTATGTTTTAATTTTCATTGTTCATGTATGTCAAAGAATATCAATCAATCAATCAATGTTTTTATAATAATCATATTTCTCTGAAACAATGAAACCAACAGTAAAACATACCTTGACATGTTTAATGTCACACCTTAAAACAATCTAGTTATTCTCGTTGTTCTCTGGAAAAAGTGCTGGTTAAAACTGGAGGTAAAGGCATTTATGACTTGTGACAGTGCCAGTGCCTAGTAAGCAGAATACTCCAACTTACCTCAGAGTAAAGTAGTTGGCAGTGTCTTTAGCTAGGTGACACAAGTAATTGAAACCTCTGCTGCCAGGTCGATCTCAGAAACACCCACTGCAACAATCACAGCCCAGTCAGAGGCACTCTCCTGCCACCTTAAGAAGCACTCTCATCCAGTTCCACCTTACGCGTCTGTCAAGGGGCCAGAAATGGAGGAAATGACCACTGTCTCGAATGCTTTCCACACATTACACACTATCAAACAGACACTCTTTCTGTACTACAAATGCCCATCTTCCTGTTACTGCCATCAAAGGGATCTGCTCCCACCTAAGGGCCATATGTACTGTTTTTAGAGGTTGTACACGTCCTAATTCACAGCATCAGGCTCTTTCCGACTGCAAAAAAGCATTTTATAATGTGAAAAAAGGCCAAATTGCAATTTGGTAATTTATTACCGAATCACAATCGATATTTGGAAGGGGTGTGTTAGGGCGTGCCTTTCAAATACTGATTCACAGTGGTATGTATTAATGTAAAATTAACCGAATTCCGGTTACAAAACATTAATATTTTACCGACATCTTGAAGGAGGTGGTAGCCCATCCGCAAATAGGAACTTTGCCCCCAAGGTACCACTTCCCCTTTGAGAAGGTAAACAATTTTTTTTTTTTAAAGCAGGCAGTGTTTTCACAGACCACTGCCTAATCTTAAAAAAATAAACTTAGAAGTTTAAGGAAAATGGGCTGCATTTAAAAAAAAGTTTTTTTTATTTAAAAGCAATCAGAGACATGGTGGTCTGCTGACCCAAGCAAGCCACCATGCCTGGGATAGCTATCATTCCTAATGGGTTGTAAACTGCGACCTACCTCATTCATTTTCATGAGGTAGGCCCGATTTGCAACCCACTAAGAATCGCTATGTAAACCTGCAAAGTATTCTTAAATTAGGAGTTGTGATTTCCTATTTGTGATTCAGAAACATTTGCAATTTGGAAAATGCAATTCCTAATTTTGGACATATGCCCCTTAATTTTTTTATACAGTCATCTAGTAGCTCGAGTGGTGATTATGCTTTTTTGTTTACTCAATTTGTAAAGTCTTTCTTTCATGGTCTGTTCTGTTAATGTTCTGTTCAATGATACAGATATTTGGCACGTACAGGGTGCTAATTTGAGTGCCCTTGGATACAGTTTAAGTAACCCATCAAACTCTAGTGCACATTCAACACAGGAAATGTCGAAGTTCGCCCATGTAAGAGTTCAAGATGTAAATACTCATGTATACACATCATTTCACATAGAAGTATATTTATGTATCAATATGCTTGATCTGCAAAATCTGTCACTTTAATATAGAAATCTGTTGAGCATCTTGAGCCTTTATAACTTAAAAAATGAACAGGAAAATTATTAAAAAAAACAGAATGGAGAGCGCGCATTTGTTTTTTCCACCTGAATTTTTTGTGAAGTTTTCACCTGTTGCACTTTTGAAAAAATGGATAAATTTCCAGGTTTTTCTTTACCTGTGCCTGCACAATTTGTTTTCGAATTGTGGGGTTATTTTCACATATTTTGAGATAATTCTCCACTCCGATGAAAAGCAATCAACCTGGAATTATTTTCCATCATTTTCCTTTTGGAAGTTTAGCTTTTTACTGAGATTTTTGATGCAAAGTGGCAAAGGAATGCAGAACTTTTCTCTGCAAGTTTACATTTTACGGTGCTTTTGATGCACTGTGTTATTGCATAAGAGAGGCACTTTTACCTCATCATTCTCTAAAATGCATTATTCCTGTCTCTGCAATTTTATACTCAGAATTTCCGATACCACTGCAATAGGTAACTTGGGATGTACAATTGCTGGGATATTACAATATGTGTCCTCAGAATACCCCAAGTGTAACGACTACATCCAGAATTATCGCTGTATTTCTAATAGTGATGCAGGCAGAAACTCCTCATGCCACTCAAATTGATGTGAGGCCAAAAGGATTTTTAAAAATGGTTAATTTCCTCTTTGACCATAGTGTAAGTCTCTAGTGCTTCACTGACAGTGTGTAGTACTGAATTGTATTTACACTGAATGTATAATTTTGCATTGACTGGACCTAGAGAGAAGTTCCCTAGGTATGCAAGACTCCCCAGTGCAAGTATAACATTATTTTAAAAATATGTGCTCAGCTTGTAGTTTAAGGTCGGCCATATTTCTCTTAGTCAGCTCTTAATTAGATTCAGTCTTCAAACTACCCTGCTGACCCAAATGAATTACTCTTCTGGCCAGCAAGTTGATCAAGAGCCTCCCAACACAGTAAGCACATCTATAGGAGATTAGGCCTATACCTGGGCGAGGAAGAGGATGGGGCCGGAATTTTCATATGTTCATACATTCATATTGCCTGACAAGCTTTGGCATGCTCTTTTAAAGGCAAATATAGGGGAGAAGCCAGATCTCTTTCTCTCCACATGATACCCGCGACGCTTGGTAGAAAGGAGCCAGTTTAATTGTGTTAGTTAGGAGTGGGGCCTAGAGCTCTCAGACAGCAGTAATCACTGACCATTTTAAGTCCCCATTTTGAAAAGTCCTAAGATGCAGAAGAAGATGGTAAGGACAGGGTGGAATAATGACATAATGTTTTTGGATCCAACAGAGGTACCCACTTTCAGAAACTTTCCACCCTCACTTAAAGACCGCTGCACATGGGAAACACTTTGTAAAACACTGGATTCTTCAGGGCCCCTACGGTGAATGGACCCCTCATGGACCCCTGTGTACAGTGGCGGGATCTATGAACTTGTACTGACTTGGACTCTCTGGATCTGTATCTCCAGGGCCAGTGGTGCTGGATGTCCCACTCCCTATGGGGGATACTAAAGGAGTGTACCTTCAAGGGGGGTGTTGGAGGAGAGGGTTCCACTTGAACTTTTGAGTAATGGTCCTGTAGGGAAACAACCGCCTAAGGGAGACTGCCTTACTCCTGCTGAAAATGCAGGTGGCCTGCAAGTAACGAGGAAGTGATGGGGCTTGGGGAGTGCAGGCTGCAAGTGTAGCCTGCCTTGTGGGCTGTAGTGTGCTACTGAGGAAGATCCAGGACCAGGGCAAAGTACCAGAGGCCTGGACAGTGGAGCAGGTTCAGGGTATGAGGGGGTTAAAGGGCAGAAATGCAACCTCTGAGCTCTTACTAATCTGCAGAAGAGTGGTAGAAAATGAGTTCCAGGACTTTACCAAAGTTTTGAAGTGATGAGACCGAAAATGAATACTAGTGGTTAGACACAACAGGAGGAGCAAAAAGAGAAAAGCACCATTACAAGTTGCCCAGTTGGGACAGAAACAGTTTTGGAGTGCTGCCTTTATGTTTGGGCCTGCCCGGCGGGTCTCCCAATGTGTCATGCAGTCTCTGCCAGGAACCTTTCAGTGATCAGTTCCCCCAAAGGATCAATGAGATAAAGTCTGTGTGTGGCGTACCCTGCTCCAAATCTACTCTCCCATAGGGAAGGCCAAATCCCTATAGAAGAAGATTTCTGCAGGAAGAAGAATTGCCAATGTTCTCCCCTTCTCTTAATACAACACCCCAGTAAGGGCTGGGGTATAGCAGAGGGTCGCCATGATCCAAATCAGAAAGATACAGATCAGACCAGGTACAGATCAGACCAGATCCCTGGAGCACTGTGGTGTGCTGCCTCCCACTTCCCATGCCTGAGTCCTGAGGAAGCAGCGGGAGAAGTGCACAGAAGAATCCACCAGCAAGTAGGAAACAAAGACTGCTGCCTCCTTTGTCAACACAGGACACAGTATCAGCTGGGCAGGGATCCAGCTGGGCCGCACAAGCTTGGTCTACTTTGTGGCCCCTGGGCTGCCCTTTGGAGGGCATGGGCAACAAGATCATTAAACATAAGTGCATAACCCAGCAGCTTTTTTTTTTAATCCTTTGCAGCCTTCTGCCACATTGAAGAGAATGCCTTAAGCAAAGGAGTGCCCTAGAACCCTCCGTGCTGCTCCAGAAATTTGCATTTACCGCTCTATGGTACCCCACTAAGGGTAGGAATACAACCTGTTGCATGTATAGACTCTGGACGCTGTCAGGAGAGTGGTAGGTCCCCACCATGGGAGCCCCTACCACAAAAATGTTATGTCATCCTATGTATCTCAGGTTCACAGAAGACTGACTTCAGTAGACTTTTCCCTGGCTTGAAACACCCACAAAACTGGGACATTTAGTCTACTGAATCTTGAGTATAAAGATCTTCTCTCTAGGTTCCACAACATTTTTGCAGCAGGTGTGAAAGTAGAAGACAGATTTATATACTGCGTAGTATTGAGCATTGAATGCTTTAGTGATAATTACAGTATTACCATTGAATAATTGCAAATATTGTTGCATGTTATCATGTGATAATACTCAACTAAAATGTTTTAATATTGTTTAATGTTTTAACCTTATCCTTTTCTTTTCATGGTGGTAATGATATTCTGGCAAAGCCAGTAGGTCTTTCAATAACTGCATTCACTATATTGCGGAAAGTACATAAGAAGGGCGCTGTAGTTTTACGGTTCACGGCTTGCTGGTACGCAGGTTGTTAGAGATGCGCCCACCACAGGAGGTGCACAGCACATATAGAGGGTAACCTAATGTATGGGACCTGTCTTTATTGTGCGTGCTCTGTTAGTTTTTAGCCCTTCTACATGGTATGAAAATAAAATTTCCACCATGTTTATGGTTCTTAACTTGAACTGTGCCCTCAGTGGGTTTGACAGGTATTGGGAGGTGAAATCTAATGCTCTAACTCTAGTCTTAGAGTCTTTGGGAAAAGTTCAACTATCCTACCTATATTCCAGGAGGCTTATTTACTATTCTAACTCCAGTCCTGGAATATTATGAGACAGGCTATTAATTCCCCAAGTATTTGTAGAAAGGGTTGAAAACTATTAATTTTGCTTTCTGCAAAGTGCTGCCCTCAAGGCAAAAAACTAGGAATATTAATTTGCACCTTCCCTTCTGAACAAATGCATGCCTAGTATGGTGTAGTGTGTGTAATAAACTACTTTTAATTGATTTTTTTATAAAAGTATGTAAACACTGTAACTAACATTATATGCACATTATTTTACCATCACATATGCATAATATCATCAGGTGCATGTATAAAGGTGCCTCAAATATTTAGGAGAATAAACTGGAAGTAATACCACCAGGGTGCCCATATCTGTATTTGTTTCTGGGGGCACACTCTAGCTCTATAAACCATTGCCTCCATCTCAGCTTAGTAATCCTTCCATCTTAGCCATTTGTTAACCAGAGGTGCCCCATCTGGTCGCCAGTACCGTGTGATGTCCGTCGTTGCTACTATCAGCCAAGGTGCCATTTTGATGTCAGCTTTGGTTGGTATCCTAGTGACCTGCTGCAACATAGGTATATGTTTTATAATATAGAGGTTTGCCCGAATGATCCCACAAAACCTGGACAAGGAACAGTATACACAGAAAACGTGGTATAATGTGGGACCAAATTATTACTAAGGTAGTTTCCACAGTGAATACTTACATTAATGGCTGGTGATGTATTCAGTTTTACAAACCTTGATTTATTTTAGCTTATTAGCAAGCATAATAATCTTCACTCCTGGTGTGGGTATCTGGGGTGTGCATAATGTTAAAATATAACAATACACATACAGGTATGAAACAAAAGTACAGGGGGAAAGAAAGGAAAATAATCGCCAACTTTGTGCTTCCAAAACAATATGTTGAATAAAAATAACAGTAAATGTGACAGCTAGAAACTTTCTTCAGTCTTCTGGTTGTTTCAAAAAAGTATGGCTGTGCTCTCTATTTATAGCACAGTCCATAGAGGAGGTAGTCCTTTTGAGGTTCGCACAAGAAGGACATTCTTGCCCTCTGTTTCATAGTGTATGTCCAAAGTTTTACTTAGAGAGTTTAGAGGTTGAAAAGACTCTTCCAAGCAGTGGTGTTGATGCTTTTCGGCTCTTTTACTTAGCGCCTTTTCAGGACGATGGAAGAACGGAAGTACTTATGGGCACGGAGGAGTGAGGGCGGAAGCGGGAGCCCTGGGTAATGAATGCCTGGGTAGTCCCAAGGCAGGGAAACTGCCTGTTGCCTCACGGGTGTAGGGAACGGACTCGGGAGTCTCCGTCCGAGTTTGGTGGCTGGGAAAATGCCATTTACTGTAGCTCTCTGGAACCTGGATGGATGGGGGAGGGGTCAGCTGAATTTTTGGTGTGGAACTAACACTTCATATCATACACCATCATTAGTAGGATGCAAGGGACCCAATTGCTTTCCGAATTATTTCGGCTCTGACGTCAGAGAACAGGGGACCGGTCAAGTTGGCGAGGTCAGAGAACAGGGGACCGGTCACTTCACGGATTGCAGAGGTTTGTAAAATTGATTACATCACCAGTGATTAATTTAAGTATTGACGGTGGAAATTACCTTTGCAATGTAGGCATAGGGCATTTTGACATTTGCCCATCTGCTATAACCTTGCTGGGTTGTAATAGACTCTATGAAAGTATGTAAACTGAAATAGGTGGTGTAGTAATGATATCACTAGCTCAAATGCAGCTATCTTGGCCTCCTCCCATCTTCATCCTCTAGCCTACCCAAATTCACTTCCCAGCGTGTCCTTAAGCTTTCATGGTATCAGGTGTGCTTACAACTAAGGACCTACATGTCCTAGAAATATGCTTTCCCCTCTATTCTTTCCAGTCTTAGTTTTAGTTCCCATATTCCACTATGTGCCCTATCTTGGTTTTGTATATGCGTTTTGTAAGTGCTGAGTGCATGACGCTGTTGAAGGTATAGAAAGAACTGTGACTTTGTGAAGGAAGAACTTTTGTGATAGATGTTCGAATAATTTATTATCGAAACTTTGAAACTGAGGCAACCTTTACACACACAGACATGGGATTACACGTTACAATGAAAGAAAATAAACTCTGAATGCAAATGCCTTATACGGATATTCTTTGTGTTGGTTTTAGGCTGAGTATCAGATTTGTTCAAAAAAATGAATAATTCATCTAACAGAGATATGAGCTCTGCTAATTGTGTTATGTATATTAAAACAATGCGCAAATGACAGCTGCCAAAAGAGATCAGATGCGAGGACACGATTCCCATTATTATTGTAAACTTCTTGGTTTCATTGAAAAGAAAAGCAAGAAACAAATGCCTAATGTTGAATATTGTTCTATGTAGGATACTGGAATATAACATAAATAGGAAGAGAAAAGAAGAACATTTTAACCCTTTACCACCGCTCCTTCTCAGATGTTTCTTGTGATTATAATAACGGCTGTTAAAATGGCTCGCTCACAGAAAGTAATTTTTAAAGTGCTGCAAATACATGCAGCAAATTCAGAGAAAATAAACTTATGGCGTAAATGCTGCCAATGATCATGGATATATACCTGATCTTTATTATGAAATGTTGTAATGAAGGCAGTAGGTCTGATGGATTTATTGAGAAAATTAACACCAATCCACTTTGTTATTACTCTGTCTGAAAGCCTGCAGAGATGAATTTTGTTACATGGAAATCACAGATCACCTTAGTGTTTTTATGTTGGCTACCGCTGTGACAAACTATGGAGATAGATTTGCTTTGTGAAAATCCTTGTTAGGCCCTCCTAGGGCATATTGTATTTTGCTTAGCCAACCTTAATTATGTATACCAGTGATGGCTTTAGGGCACTGCAACCGGTGCCATTGCACCGGGCGCCAAGGTCAAGGCTGGCACCCACTGCATGATAGGCTGAACTGAGATAAAAGCAGTCTGCAGAGATCTTTGTGTATGCAGCATTTTTCAGGGAATATAACAAGGGCATGATTACTCTGGTAGTTAATTCCTTGATGGAGAGATCTGTCATTTGTCTTGTCACAGTTCTGACTAAGGATATAGTAGCATAGAGAGTTATTGTTCCAGCAGCAAAGCTCAGCATAGGACATGCAGATCACAGATTCGTATGTTTTGCCTACAGCTAAGTGGGTCATTGCATTTGCCACAAGGATAATTTTTTTACTCAGATTGCATTAGGAAAAATCCTAATATAGCACATTGAGCTATCAACTGGCTTCAAAGCGTTGCATACAAATTGAAAGGCATAGGTTTAGAACATTATTGTGTTTTCCACGCAACCTTTCGTTATTCAAAGGTTGGTAAAAAGGGTTCCTTTGAATAGCAATACAGTTGCATTAGCATGTCACCCCAATTATTGTGTTATGTTTATTGTTCAGATTTACGAACACTTTGCACCTGGTTTGCATCACAAAAGTGATGCAAACCTGATGCAAAGTGTTGTTTCGGAGCTCACTTTCCAGCACAAATCATAAATTGTGTTTGACAATAGCCCTAAAGTAACACGAAGTAGCACTATGTGCATGTCACATCAAGGAGACATACCATGGGTGGTATTTGGACAGTCCCATACACTCACCCATGGATTTTGACGCTAATCCCTAGCTATTAACTTTGGTAGAAAAGGATTGGCATAAAAAAAGTACGCCTCCTCAAGGCAGGTGTAAAGTTGGAGAATTTTCTCGAAACCTTCCCAACTTTGTATGTGTGTTGCACCGAACAGCACACGTACAAAGTTCATCCGTATGAAATCTTTTGTCAAAGCATAGCATTTTGTGCTGTAAGGGTAACCTTCAAGTATAAAACTTAAGCTTGACCTCACACAAACATTTTTGCACTATAGTGCAAGGGTGTGTGCACTAGCACAAGGCAGTCTAAATTATGCCAGCACTAGAGGAGTGAGCAACTGTACCATATCTAAGTAGATATGGTGCTGCTGTGTTCTCTCTCCCTTTCACGCAATGCAGCACAGCAACTTTGGTTACTGTGCATCCTAAAAAACATAGTTAATATACCCCTTTGTTTCTCAAGACCAAGCACTCTTAACATATAATGCCTAACAGTATGAATGACATGTGACTCCTACACCTTGTAGTCCTCATTGTCTTAAGTAACATTTCCTACACATTCAATTACACTTATCTTGAAAAAACAAAAAACAAGAGGCGTTTGGCTAAACACGAACAAGTGGTTTAATTAAACGCCTCGGCTGGGAGTACAGTTACAGAAGCGGGTCTGAGAACTGTCTCAAAGTACAATTGATCTGAGCAAGATTTTATAAATTTCTTTGGGTATCATAAAATGCTTCAGTCGATCCTTTTATGGTAAAGAATGTGGGCCTTGTCTGTGGAGTCATAAATAAGGCCCCTGATAACAAATGTAGGTGGGCCTCGACCTTGTGTGGACACAATGGAGGCCAGTGGGTAACATGTCCAGATGTCTGGCATGAGGGGCGCTTGATCACTGAGTGTACTGTATGTGCTGTGGTCTGAATGGCTATGTGTTCCTAACTTCATGTGGCATCTGACTTAATGGTGTTTTTGGGAATGCGCGCTCCCCTCCAGTCATGTGTATTTTATTGGGGCCAATCTCCCTGGATCATTATGGTGACTCTGCGCCTATCTGTGGGATTGTTCTGTGGCTCCTGTTGGCACGTTTGTCTGCCAGCTGCCTGCCACCCCACCTCTGACCTGTCAATCAGCAACCTCAGGCCTAGGATTTAGAGCCTGCCTGACCACATATTTCTGAGTTAGGGTTGACGGGGAGTTCATGAAGGGTGAACTTGATAATAGAGATGCGATTTCCTTCTTACATATGAATGTATCATTATTAACATTGATATTAACTTTTTCAATATTAACATCTGTATAACATGTTTGCGATGTAAAGCTCTCTGATAGTCTACATTGGGATAAGTAGCACTATAAAAGAAACAACTGTGAGAGAGGGGCTAAAGAGAGATGAGAGGCACCATTGGAGGGTGGTAATAAGAAAATGCGTGAAGAAGGAGGTCATTGTGAGGAGCCAACAAAGACTGTCACACCGGCCGCCACCAACGCTAAGGCCGGCTGTAAGAAATTGGGTTTTTGATTGAGGGGGTGAAGATTCTTCTCAAGCAACAAACAAAATCCCTCTATTCTTTCCAGTCTTAGTTTTAGTTCCCATATTCCACTATGTGCCCTATCTTGGTTGTGTATATACATTTTGTAAGTGCTGAGTGCATGACGCTGTTAAAGGTATAGAAAGAACTGTGAGATGATGGATGGAGTGCTGAAACTTTTCAGGCACTCACCCCCAGTCATAGATCTGGGTTGAATCTGTCATCGTTCTTTGGCTCACTTCGCCACCCCAGTTCAGACCCAGCCATATGCAAATCAGTCTTGACCCTGTTCCTCATGGGAACAGTTCAGCCCAAACTGCCAAGCCAGGTCTTCCCTGGACCGAAAACAAGCATCCTGGGACCGGTTTCGAATTGAGCCTGTTCTCGGCTTACCTTCAGACTTATAAGAATTTGTTTTTAAGAGAACGGTCTGGGAAGGTAAAGTTAAGCGGGGCAAGGCAACCAGCGGTGTCTAAGGAGACATCATCATAGGGAGCAGCTGGACACAGTCACAGTGAACATTTCTACATTCAGACTTTGCCACTTTTTGGGAAGTCAGAAATCTCCAGCGGGACAAAGCTGCAGGCTATAGTGGATGAGGGCTACACGAGACCAGATACCCTTCCAAAGAGGAGCCGCTGAACAGGATTTGATGCTACAGAGAAGAAGGTAGTGGGAGCTACCATGAAGTCAGGCAGACTGGCGATGCACCTGGGGCAGATCGGTGAGCAGGTAGGTTCCAGTCTTCTGTAGGTTCTCAAGCCACTTTTCAGTGGAACATTTTCCCAAGTTTTGTTTGTTGGCTGTTTGGGCACCTTTAGTACCACTTACAAGGGTCTAGTACTGGTGGGGGCCAGTTGGATGGCAAGACTCACTTTAGGCAGGGTCCAGAAGCAGGGTCAAGGTAGTGAGAGCTAGTTGTGTCCCTGTAGCTCAAAACAGGAGGCCAGACAACTAGCTCTTGGAGTCTTTCCGGTAGTCCTGGGATCAAGCAGGAAGGCATGCTCCAAACAGCAGGGCAGTCTTGTGAGGGTACAAGGCAGGCTTCAAGCAGCAGGGCAGGTTCCTGGTAGCAGCAGGTCATCCCTCTGAGGTACAAAGCAGGCCTCATGCAACAGAGTGGTTCTCTGAAGTACAATCCTTGTGTGCACCCTCCGCAGGTCCTGAAGTGAACTGAACTGAGTCCAATATATATATCTGGTGCCAGCCTATGAAGTGTGGAAACTTCTAGGCTTACCCCCATATCTGGTTCTGGAATTTCCTTCCTCCTCTGCTCAGGTTCCAAGAGGACTAGGGTGACAATAGGCTGATGTCAAGTTCTTTGTGAGTGTCCTGGAGGCAGCCTATTTGAAATGTAAGTGGGACAGGGAACAGCACCACCCCTCCCATCCCGGCAGGATGGCCCATCCTGTCAACACTTAGCCTCCCTTTGTCTCACTGTATGGGAGGAATATACAAAGACCAACTACCACTCTATTCATAGTCATGTGACACAGGCTGCAGACCCCAAATGGTTAGGACAAGAAATTCCAATGTCTTAAAAGTGTAATTTTCAGAAGTGTTACTTAAAATTTGACATTACCATTAAAGAGAATTTTAAATGAAAATTCTTTTGAGACTAAGCATGACATTTCTACCTGTTCCTAATCAAAAGTTAGCATTTATTAAATGGAATACGGCAACCCAATGTTATCCTATGGGATAGGGAGGCCTCACAGTTGTGAAAAATGAATTTGGGAGTTTTTCATTATCAGTACATATAAAACCTAAAGGCACATGTCCAACTTTTTAGATACACTGCACCCTGCACTATGTGATGTTTAGAGCCTACCTTAGGGATGGCTAATATGTATCAAAAGGGAGGTTTAGTCCTGGCAATTTTTTTTTTTGCCAGGACGAATTGGCAGTTTTAAACTGCACACAGGTTGCAATGGCAGGCCTAGGACATTTTCTAAAAGGCTACTTAAGTGGGTTGCACAATGAGGGCTGCAGACCCAGTAGTAGCTTTTAATTTACAGGCCCTGGGTACATGTGTACCACTTTTCTAGAGAATTATACATAAATTAAATCTATCAATCAGGTGTAGGCCAATTTTACCATGTTTCAAGCACTTTAGCACTCGTTCGCAGTTATAAAGTCCAAAAGCCAACCAAACAAATTTCAGCAAACAGGAGGCGATAAGGCAAAACGTTTGGGGGAAGACCACCCAAAGGCTACCAGGTCTAACATCGGCCTTATGTATACCTTTGCAATTTTCTGACCATGTGCCTGATGGTTGCATTGTGGGAAAATCAACCATGAAAACCAGTCCCATCAGACCATGAACAAGACAAAAAACGGCCCACACACTTACTTGTCAGACCAGCCCCTCAGACACTGCCTGATTGCTCTATAGGCAAGGCCACTGTAATTATGTGATTGTTGGGTCGCTGTGTTTTTCGTACAATTATAGATTTGCTTCAATGGCACATTATCCATCCTCTTCTGCATAATCTGTAGATTTTAATAAAAAAAAAATAGTTTCTAGCTCAAACAGTTCAAAAGTTGCTAAAAACAAAGCGACATGTTGCTTCGCAGTGGAAGGCCCTTTGAAAAGGTTCACTGGTCATCTTTCTGTTGCTTATTGCTATATGGGTGTGAAACCAATGCCCCAACACTGTTAACAAGTGTAAAATCCCAAAATAATGAAGTAATACTATCACAAAATGTGCCGCATTAAGCAGCATAATTTGCCTTTTCTTGCTGCATAATCTACTCAACCCTACTGCACAACTCCAGTGGCCCTCCTTATAGGACAGTCTGACCCTCTAGTCAAGTGTTCCGTGATGACAACTCCAACAGCCTCTTTCGGAGTGCATCGTGAATTTTAAAATCTGATGGAAACTTGGGGGCATATTAGCAAGGGCGTTATCGCCGCTTTAGCAGCACTTTTTGCCGATAAAGCGGCGATATTTTTATCGCCCTATTAGCAAGCTGTCGCTAACAGCTGTTAGCGACAGCTTAATGGCGATAGCGGCCGTTTGTTTGCCGCTTTGCATGTCAGCGATAATTATCGCTAATGACATGCAAAGTAGGCGTTCCCAACTAAAAGCAACTGCAAACAGTCGCAAACACAACTTCCCCCTATTAGCAATGCCCGCGAAGCGATAACAAAACTCGCGCTAACCGCGATTATCGCTGGAATTTAACACCTGCTAAAAACTTGACTTAACCATCTTGTCAATGGGAGGTGGATTATAAGGTTAAATCCTCACCTGCCTATTAGCAAGCTTTTCATTAGCGCAGTGAATTTATCGCTGGATTTCTCGCGCTATTGCTGGGTTTCGCCGCTATCGCTGGATTTTTTATCGCCTTGGAGATAAGCGTTGATAATAACGCGTTATCTCCGCGATGAAATCCAGCGATAGCCGGCGATAAAAAAAACAGCGCAAAGCGCGCTTTGCGATAATTATCGCAAATCCTTGGTAATATGCCCCAAAGTTTGTGCTCAGTTTTAGAATTAAAATGACAGGTTCTGCACAAGTTGGGCTCTTTCCTCAGTTTTTTGTTTTTGCACTGTCCTGTAGGTGGAACAGTGGGAAAAATGCATGTGAAAAAACTGCGTTATAGGGATCAATGCATTAAAAGCAGCTGCAAAAACATTCCTCCACGATATTTGCATTGCAAAGGGGGAATCTTAATCTGGTGCAAAATATCGGTATGTTCATGTTATTGTTTCTAGACCCGACTTTTGTACAACACTCAGAATTAAGCCGACAGGAGTAATTTGCAAGGGATTGGCGTTCAAGAAAAAAGCAAACATCCTGAAGATTTTCCGAATATGGAAATGCATCTAACTTTTCGAGTGGCGTAATACGTTCTTTAATAGCTATTGTATAGCGACCGAGTCCCATAATGAAAGGAAAGTTAAAAAGCTGCGCGAGAATTCTACAGCGTAGGCAGTGAATATTATATATTGTAAGCAAATCCAAAACTAAAATCGTCTAGAATTTCTTTCCATCAATTTTGCATCAGTGTGGCAATGGTATCACGTGAGGGTTATAGAATAAAATCGTTTGTAGAGGTTCATGGAGTGGACATAACTTATAAAGTCAACTGTCCCTATAAATTAATTAAAGCATTTTACTGTATCGGCAACAGATTAAAAAAGGTAATTGACAACGTTGTAACATGAAAAAGGTAAAAAGTGAAACAAACAACTTTGACGTTTTTATAATAATGCATTCACAGGAGTGAAGCATCGGTAAGTGAGTGGATTTAGCACAAGAACACTTTATCTTTTCTTTGGCTGGATGTGAGGCGGCAGTGTCATTCTTTGTTACATGGATAGAAAAAGCTGTTTACAATCAAGCCCTCCCATGCATGGCAATGAATACTTAGCGGCTGCCATAAATCTCCATTGCTGTCACAGGCAATTGAGCGCAGGTAACAGTTGCAATGGAAGAAAGCCGATGAGCAGGGCCGGACTGGCTACCGGGCGTTTTGGAATGCTGCCGAGCTGGGGGCTGATTTCGTTGATGGGGACCTGCGTGTGCTGAACGAAATTCGTTTTGCTTTGTTAATTTCGAAGCACACGCAGGTCTCCATCAACGAAATTAGCCCCCACCGCAGTGACATCAGCCCCCAGCTCGGCAGCATTCCAAAACGCCCGGTAGCCAGTCCGGCCCTGCCGATGAGCGTCGGTTCCATTTGGTCTGCAACACTTTCAACTTGTACCTGAATCTAAAACCATCGAAGAATGTTCCCTTGAATATGTATCTTGTATACTAGTCAATACAAAATGGAGCGGAATTAACATTTTAATTAACAGACAAAAAACTCACAATTTAACTTCAAAGGCTGCAGGAGGTTGGGCAGTATATCTGGAGGAAATTATGTTGTGTCCATGCTGAAAGCTTGAAAGGCAAACATGGTCCCTCTATTGTTGCACGGGGCAAAGGACTTCCCCCCTCTTATCCCCCTCCCCCATTTTGACAAGACTGCGGGTGTTGAAACACAGAATGCAGAGAATGGATCTAGGCGCAGTTTTAGATGTAGTCTAGGTCAATCAGACATTTTATTTTTTCCAGTCAAATATAACCATAAAAACAAAAAAATATAAAATGCATGAGACATCACGTGAGAGTACAACAAAGTACACTTACAACACTATAGGCAAGACAAATATTCAGATCATAAATTGCTAGTTGTAAAAGCCAATGCCTGCAAATACAATTTCAAAGACAAAACAAAAAACATTAAAATGTGTGTAAAGATATGACAAATAGTATAGCTGTCAGGGACTGTCCGGGACTATGTCGGGAACACAGTCAGGGACTTGGGCAAGGACTGGGAACGGGGTACAAAACGTACACAGAGAGAGGAGTACAGCGCTGCCCAGGATCACACAGGAAGTCAGAGGAGAAAAGGGATCCAAAGGGGAAGCCTGTACAAAGGAACAAGATGGCGAAGACTCAGAAAGGAAGGGCACTCACAAGGCAATTTAGCATTCAGACTAACTACACCCAGGACGGACGTGCAAGACATATATATAATACAACATTAACAATAAATGGAATGTGGGGTAAAGCACTCAGGAGCTCCACACGGTAAGACTGAAGCTCAGTAAGTTCCTCACCCACAATTGCTGTTACAGATACTGACTGAAAATACCCACATATAGGATATGTATGCAAAGGCAGGGTCTGTGGAGCTTATACCTATGGTGATGTTATAACAGTAACTCAAAGACAATACTCACAGTGAACAAGAAACACCACCTAGGTAGTCAGCTGTGCCCACGGATCCTGGCGATCAAACAGGAACACGCAGGCAGTAACAGCAAAGGGGTAGAACTAAACACAAGCACAATAGACAAGGAGCTAGCAAGGAGGAGTGCTTAACAGGAAAGGAAGGAAATCACAGGGCAGACTTGCAGAAAGCAGGTAACAAACATAGAAGGTAACAGAAGCAAGACAGCAGAAATAGAAAGACAGCAAACTAGAACTGGAACCAAGGAAATGGGAAGAAAGGCAGGGACTGGAAAAGGATATACAGAAGGGGAGGCTACAAGGGTACACTAGAATAGTGCAGGTTCAGGAATCAAGAAAACAAAGTAGCATAGAAGGCAGTGCTGGGGCAGGAACAAGAATTGAGCAAAAGCTCAGGAGTCAAAGTAGCACTGCAGGTAGTGCTAGTTCAGGAGAAGGGAAACTGCTGCAGGTCAGGAACAAGGAATGCTAAGGCTCAGGAGTCAAGGTAGCACTGCAGGTAGTGCTAGTTCAGGAGAAGGGAAACTGCTGCAGGTCAGGAACAAGGAATGCTAAGGCTCAGGAGTCAAGGTAGCACTGCAGGCAGTGCTAGTTGAGGAGAAGGGAAACTGCTGCAGGTCAGGAACAAGGAATGCTAAGGCTCAGGGGTCAAGGTAGCACTGCAGGCAGTACTGGTTCAAGGAAACAGGAAATAGCTACAGCTCAGGAAACAAGGAGTCAAGAGAGCACTGCAAGCAGTGCAAATCAGGAACAAGAAATAGCTGAAGCCCAGGAACAGGAACAAAGAATAACTATAGCTCAGGAACTCAGGAAACAAGGTAGCACTGCAGGCAGTGCTAATTCAGGCACAAGGAATAGCTATAGCTCAGGAACTCAGGAAACAAGGTAGCACTGCAGGCAGTGCTAATTCAGGCACAAGGAATAGCTATAGCTCAGGAACTCAGAAAACAAGGTAGCACTGCAGGCAGTGCTAATTCAGGCACAAGGAATTGCTATAGCTGAGGAATCAAGGAACAAGGATTAACTATAGCTCAGGAATCAAGGAATATCAAAAGCTCAGGAAACACTGGCAACAAGGGTATCAAAAGCTCAGGAAACACTGGAAACAAGGATCGGCCTCACCGGTATACAGCTACAATGACCAACACTGGGCTGAAGGGAGCTGGGGCTTGAAAGAGCTCACAATAATCACATGCATCAGGTGTGAGCAGGCTAGCAGCAGCCAGCCACAGGTGAACTGAATTCCTCCACCCATCCTTGGCCTGCAGGGGTGGAGACAAAGCAGTGAGCAGGGGATTCTGGATAATGGAGTTTCAGGCATGAGCAGGATGGCTTCCACAAAACCCGGCATGGATTGGGAATGGATGTCAATTCCCAAATAGTGTCCAAATGGCTGGAAGTCAGTATGTACATGAAGGGGAGGGTCTGGAAGCTTGTTATGACACTGGAGAGTCCCACAGTTCAGCCCCCTGGTGGTGGACACAAAAACGCAGGGAGCAAGTCGTGACAATAGCAAGGGAAAAGCATACATATGTCCTACATAAAGTGCGTCTATTTAGTAACCGCTGCCAAGTAAATGTGAACAGAAGGTAGGCGTAGTAAGTACCTATTTGCAGGTCTGCACTGTCTAAAGTGAACCGATTTTAGGATTGGAATTAAGAAACACTCTAAAAGAAGTATAACATTTACAAAAGAACATAAAATGCATTGTAGACTGGACCCAGCATGAATCACAGGAAAGCAAGTGAAGCTTAGAAAAGCAGGATCCTGGCTCGAGAAAAACAACCAAAATTGTAAGCTCTTAGCATAACATGTGTTTGGAGATATCTGTGCTAAGTATTTGTGACCCGATTTATGGTAAAGTTCCTAGCCTGGTGACGTAGGAATCGGTAGGTAATCTGCCGCTGTGCGTTTTTAAATAATTCAGTGCATTCTCTATGACAAGTGCACATTCGGCCAGATGGACGACCGTTTTTTAGTGGTCGCAAATGGGAAATCGCCCCGTTTGTGACCGCTGAAAAATGTTGTAGCGTGTACTAAACCAATTTTGTGAATTGGTAACCTGTTACCGACTAGCAAAATAGGTTTTACGAAGGGGCGTGCCAAGGGCGTTCCTTCCTAATAGCAAGTTGCAGGTGGGATGTAAGATTGTTTTGCAACCGCAAATGTGGTTGCACAACAATCACATTTACCATCAGCTTTAAAATGGTGGTGAGCCAGTCGCAAACGTGAAGGGGTCCCTAGGAGACCCCCTTCCCATTTGTGACAGCGAAAATGTTTTTTAAGAGCAGACAGTGGTCCCATGGACGACTACCTGCTCTTAAAAAAATGAAACGGAAACGTTTCATTTTTATTTTTTAAATGCATTCAGTTTTACTTGAAAAAAAGTGGTCTGTATAAAAAACAAACTGCTTTATTGAAAAAGCTGACCCCAGCAGGCCACCAACCCGATGAGTGCCGGCAATTCCCAATAGGTAGCAAAATGCAACCTGCCTCATGAAAATTAATGAGGAAGGTCCTTTGCGACCCACTTGGAAATTGCAAGCAGTGTCTCAGACACTGTTGTACATCAGTGTCTGCGACTCGCAATTTGTGAGTCACAAAAATTCAAATTGCGAGTCGCAGACACTGAGGGTCGTACATCTGGCCTAGAGAACACAAATGGGCCTTGACAGTATCTTTACACGAAATAGAAATCACATGAAGGTTGGTTTAAAATTCTGACAAATCCAGACAAGAAAACATTTAATTTAAATAGGCTAACCATGGATTTTGTGCTACCTGTCTACTTTCAGACAATCTGACAAACCCAGCCGGTTCAGATGGGTTTTCACTTAGTACAGATTGAAATCCACAACATAAAAGGACACAGTTTAATTAAGTCACTAATAAAATGAATTCCCAATTCAGTGTGACACAAATAAGTAGAGGTGCTAGTTGGAACTGCCAACAACCTTGCAAAAAGTATTCTCAACTTTCTGACTAACCGAAGTGTCCTGAAAGTCCCAAAGCCCTGGCCCATAGGTTGCAACTGGGTAAAACTTAGTCTTGCAGATGAGCGCTATCTCTTTTAGGTGCTTTGTGTCTAATTTTAATGAAAAATTAAAGAGCACCTGAGAGTTTTGCTCAAACTCTGCTGAACGAATGCCTTTATTTCCCTTCTTACAAATAGGCACTGTGTGGCCAAGCCGGCGACCAGGACACCACACTGTATCGAAGCTCCGGAGCTGAGCACCCATTACTGTTGGTGTGTGGCAGGCATCTACCCCCAAACTGACACTGCTGGCAAGTATTTCGGTGAAGGGCCCCCCACTGGCCAAAGCCACCTTTCAGACCTCTTTAATGCACTATGCAGCACCCCGCATGTGGCTGACCGGCGCAACCTGATGCGTCCCTTAGAGGACCCACGGTGACAGGGACCATGGACGAGTCTGAGGACATGGCTGCGGTGTGTGCAGGCCTGCTCTGATCCTGATGAACGCCCGCTGCTCTTATGGCGAAGTGTTATGGCAATGGAAATGCCGTCTGATGATTATTGCCTGGACTCTGGAGGTGGAGCCAGCTTGCAGTGCTGAGCCCTGCTGCATGCACTACTCTGATGGGCACTGGGGCCAAGCATACCTACTTTGTGGGTGCTGCTGCTCTGGGCGCTGGCGGCCCAGGGCTTTCCCCCAGCATAATCGTGCCCCCGGGCTTTGCTGAGTGGCAAACATGAGTGGTGTCTCATTTTCCCATGCCTTGTCGGCACTAGCCGTCCTTACTGATGGAAATCACATGATCGCCTGCTTCTCATCTGTGCAGCCTACGTGCCTTCTGACCTGTTTCGACACTGCCTCTGCGGGCAGACATTGCTGCTGACCTACCCAATCTTTATTTGGGCCTGCTTCCCCTATGGGCTCCACCACCTAACTAGGACCACGCAGAGGCCGCTATACAGTCATAGTACTGTTGCGCTGGCCTGGGGCGAGTATGATGCCCCAACTTTTAAGACTGTGCGCTTGCTGGCACTGTGTTTCTGACACTTAGGATGGGGCGCGGGGACCCCAAGCAGAAGAAGCTCTCCTTCATCCCTGTGAGGATACCGCTGCAATACCATTCCCTCTCTGACACTGAGGAGGCCCCCACTAGCGACGCAACCACTCTGTCATTAGATGGAGCCTCCGCCAGTATGGCAGAACTCCGGACGCCGGATTTAAATCTATAGATGCTCATTATGACACTCTTAACAGCTGACTAGACCATATGGGTGAGTGCATTGACCGCCACACAACGCGGCTAGATGGGGCAGCACGCAGCATCTCCGAGATTGAAGACGACGCCACTGATGTTCGGAAGTGCCTCAGCAAGGTAGAGCACATACTTAAATTCACAATGGCCAAGAACAAAGATTTGGAGGTGCGTTCGCGATGTAATAACCTGCGGATTATAGGGACTGCTGAATCCACCAACATTGGACGTCCAGATGTGTTAGTTGAGAACTCACTCACTGAACTTTTCAGTAGGCAGGCCTTCACTGATACAATTGTAGTTAAGTGAGCACATAGAACACTTGGCCCAGGTCCCATTCTGGGTGCTCCACCCCACCCGATCATGGCTCGCTCCCTTAATTTCAGGGACACGGCGTTGCACCTTGCTCATGAACGTGGCACTCTCCAATATCAGGAATTAGTGCTGTCCCTGTTCCCAGACTTTACTCTAGCGGTCCAGGAGGCATGACCCAAGTTCTCGGATATCAAGAAGCAAGGCCTCAAATAAAGCATGCTGTATCCGGCGCACCTTTGCATGCAGGTGAATGGATGGCAATTCACCTTCAATACCCCTGGGGATGTGGCTCAGTTCTGCAAACAGCACAAGGCCAAGGATGACTCCCCTCGCCACACACCACCAGATCGCTCACCCGATACGTCCTCCTTGGCGAGCCAGCATGACTCACCTGTATGATCGATTCATGTCGTGTTTCCATGCCCCAACTTTGACCTGGCCCTATGCTCAGCCTGAGGCCTTCTCCTGCCTACAAATCTCCTTCACCGACAATACCTATTGGAAACGGTATGACCACTTTGACTAGTTGCCACCCAGACACATGCTCAAAGCCCAGTAGGCACAGATCTCTAGAGCGTTGCCAACCCTCCATGGTGTAAGCCGTAATATTTCACCTTTTGTTCTATTTGGGTTCGTTCGGAATTCACCAGATGTTGCTCTCTCTGGTGTGGGTGGGGGGTAGAGTTGTTTTGCTTTGCTATGCTTTTATTTTCTGCACTACTGTTATATCTCTTGGCATTTTGACAACACCGCTTTCCATGTCTTATCACCTTGCAGTTCAGTGACACTTGATCCAGAGGCAGTCGGAGTCTTGATCTTCTGTGAATAACATAGAACATTCGAGGCCTCAACAACCCCAGAAAAGAGAACCATGTTCTCTCCTACTTAAATGGGCATAGTATCAAACTGGCATTTCATCAAGAGTTGTACCTCTCCCCTCAAGACGACTGCCCCAATGTGGCTGCGTGGGTCTCCAATAATTTTTTTACCCATTATAGTTCCTATTCCTGGGGCATCTGTATTTTAATTCACAAGAGCATCCCCTTTGTGGGTCAGGACTGCATAGCTGATGTGGATGGCAGAAATGTGCTTGTCTCCGGCACTCTGGCTGATGTAGCAGTATTACTTGTAAATATTTACGCACCTAACGTTGACTCTGAATTTTATCACAATGTCTCTGCCTTGATGGGGCGTTCACAGGCTGATTTTATCCTGATGGGTGGCGACTTTAATATCACATGCCAGCCTGCCTTAGTCTCCACCAGCTGTACCGCTGTCACTAAGCCCCGTTCCTTGCGTGTGGTCAATGATTTCAACACCTTCCAGCTTACAGATGCTTAGCGTACCTGCCATCCACACACCAAAGGGTATACATTTTATTCTCCTCTGCATGATATCTGGACCTGCATCGATCACTGGTTTGTGTCTCAAGGGGCTCTTCTCTGGCTAGCGGATGTCACGCATAAGTCCCGTAATCTTTCTGATCATGCCCCAGTCAAGGCCACGCTGCTCATCCCGTACCACTGAAGCACGGCCCGACAATGGTGAGTCCCAGAAAATGCACTGCATTACGCAGTATTCAAGTCCGAAGTCCGAGATGTCATCAATGAATATTTTGCAATAAACTTGGGGTCAATAGACAGACATTTCAAAGCTTATATATGTGGTTTTTGCATTGCCAAACGTGGGGTTCATATGGAGCATCCAGGAGGGCCTTAGCTAGAGTGGATTTGGAACTGCAGGATATCGACTTGGCCGCAAGAGATGGTACACATCACACCCAGCTATTCAGCCGCTGCAAGTTGTTGACGGAGTTTCGGGGCCTGGTGGAATGTGAGGTTGCTTACATGGATAAATTATGCCAGGGCTCACCAGTATGGAGAAAGACCGGGCCACACCCTGGCACGGCTATTGCAGCCTAACTCTCATTATACTTGTGTGACGAGTTTTCTCGCGGATGATGGTACGGCTGTTTTTGATAATGCTGCCATCACCCAGACATTCCTAACCTACTATCAACAATTGTATACCACCTATGTGGCGAGAGACAAGTCTGCGATAGCAGAATACCTATCTGAGATAGCCATGGAGGCAATCTACCAGCACTTACCTAAAAGACACAAAAGATCTCTTAGGTCAAATCAAAACGCTCACGTATAATCCAGAGACAATCCAGAGACATCTCTTCTAGTCAGTTTAGACATAGAGAGTCTGTACAGGAGCCTTCCACAAGATGAAACTTTGGAAGTACTACAATTGGCATTGGATTCCACCACGTGGAATTATAACACCCCCAAAGCATTTGTTCTAGAATGTGCGGAATTAGATCTCTAAGATATTTCTTTGAATTTGAAGGTGATCTCTTTCTACAGACGTACCGCACGTCTATGGGGAGCACCTTTGCCCCTAGTGTGGCAGGACTCTATGTCTTCAATTTCGAGAAAACACACCTACTCGATCCCAGCATGCCGTTTGCACCAAATGTGAAATTCTACAAACGATATATTGATGATATATTTCTGATTTGGGAAGGAGACACTGATTCTCTCAACACATTCCTCCAATGGATCAATGCACGCGACCCCAATTTGAAATTCACCCACAATATGAACAGGGACAACATCACCTTCCTTGACCTGGACATCCAAGCAGAAAATGCCAACTAAAAACCAAAACCCACTTTAAACCGACAGCCAGGAACTCCCTCTTACACTATACTAGTTTTCACCCCAGACCATTACGGGAGAACTTACCGTTCGGACAATACTTACGCCTACGCCGGAATTGCAGTGACGTAAAGGATTTCAAGGACCAAGCCCAGTCACTGACCACTAAATTACAAGAACTGGGCTACCCGGACAGGATCATTGATAAGGCAAAAAAACGAGCACGCAACCAGAACCGTGATGGACTTTTGGAGCAGACACCACACGCTGCCACAACTATCCCGCTAACATGCATGACCACCTACAATTCAATCTCGAACAAAGTATCCCGCATCATACAAAAGAACTGGAGAATACTGAACACCGGCAAAATCAACTGGGAAAAACCGCTGTTTTCATATAAACGAGCAAGGAGCCTCAAAGATAGTTTAGTATCAACACGCCCACAACAGCCGCAAAGAACCACTAACAGCGTACTAAATGCGTGGGGCCTCCCAAACATAATGGGCCATTTCCCATCTGGAAATTGTAGTGTGTGCCACCTGACAAAACCCACCAAAAGCCTGAACCTGGAACAATGAAAAACCTGGCACATACGGAAACACACTAATTGCAATACCATCAATGCCATTTACCAAATAACCTGCCCATGTGGACTGACTTACATTGGCATGACGAGCCGAAAAATTAAAACACGCATCTGCGAGCACCGGAGTAACATCTGCTGCAAAAAAAACACAACACGCATGACCAACCATTTTCTGGAAACTGGACACACCCCCAACGATATGAACTGGGTAGTGATAGAAACATTGGAAGACAACACTTCCCACCTCCAGAGTTGGCTCCTAGACAAAGAACAGCGGTGGGTACACCGCGTGTCCTCACACCTACACGGGCTAAATGACAACATCCCGTGGAATGCTCTCAGCAAACCCCCATAGTACACCTCCTCGGGGGGTTTGTTGCAGCCCGCACTACTTATAAGTTCACTTCTTTTCACTTATAAGCCCATTATAGACTGTTGCATTACACACATAATGAACACCACGAGATGTCAGAGTATTCCCTACTTTGTAGTTATGATTTTTAAAATCATTTGAGCCCTTTATCGATACCCAGCCTAGTACCACAAGAGACCTTTGGTACACACTGCGTTTTTTTTGGTAGCCTAGCACCCCTGATTTTATGTTAGAACACGTACGAGGCTAAATAACCTCTGACAGATTCAGAGTCTAGAGGCACTCTCCCGCTCTCAGATAACTGACCCCAATCACCTTACAAATGTTCGAGTGAGTTTACTCCTTATTCTTACTTTTCTGTCCAGCCCACACTTACAACTGTCGGTCTGGTTTGGCCCTAACATAGTCCGCAATACAGCAATACTGATACATGTTGCCAAATAGGCTGATTAGGCCACCACGGCACCCGTACCAGTACTTCCGCACTCCACCACTCAAGGTTCGCCCCCCCAGGTTAGCACTAAAGTCTATCCGATGCCTACACGTCACCACGTGCGCGTGATGACGGAGACAGGCCCCAGCCATTGCTAATGAGCGGGCACTACCTTCTTTAAAAAGACGCCTGCCGGCTCCTCGGTTGTCATCCAGCTTTCCCGAGAACCAGAAATAGGTACCAGAAGTGGGCACGACGCCTTGACGAAGTAAGGTCTTCTTTCTTCCTTTCCACAGGTTGCCCTATGTTCGCGAGCCATGACCCAGAGCTCCGCTACTTACAGAGCCTCTTTTTACCCACCGAGCATAACTCGTTTATCTCTGAGCAATTACTTGCATTTCTACCATACTTATTTCCCTTTCCTTCTCACCCCCCAGTGTGTGACTACAGGCGTTCGCCCATTCCAGGAATAGCGTAAAAGCTACAACAACATGTAGCCAGTGTAAATATGTTCTTTTTATTAATGTTTCTACTCTCTTTTTGACTATTTTCCAGTTAATTAGAGATGCAATAGATATAAATCATTATCTAGCACTATTTACCACTTCGGGGACACATGTTGGGCACAATTCATAGTGCCTCCACATCTTCTCCGTCACCTGGCAATACGCAAAACTGCCACAGCATGCAACAACTGCACGCCCATGCATTGCCAACAGTTTCAACAGTGCATGCACACCATGATCGAAGAGCATAGTTCACTGGTGTGTGTAGCACTAATACCGGCTACACAGCTGGCCCTATAGATAGACCGACTCACAGTATGCTAGCCCGCTATAGTCACTGATAAGTCTAAGAAGGTGGCATAAAATAAGCGGAGTAAAATGATCGTCATTAATGTTGTATGTCGTTTGTTTTCTCTTTTTCTCCTTCTTCTTCCTTACAGGTTTATTACATTTTTCCAGTCGGTCCGTAAGACACCACTGCATGTACAGCACACTTTAGCATGTGTGCTGAAAAAATTCACACGTGGCGTCTTTTTGCCACAGATCACTTGCTTGTCACGTAGCCTGGTCCTGAAGAAAGCCTCAAAAATTATTTTCCAAGAGGCTGAAACATGTTGACCATTTGGATAACTAAGGCCAATCAATCTTACATGTTATCCTCATTTTGATTTTAACCTTGTCCTGGGCCGCTGGGAATAAAAAATTAATCAGTAAGGATTCCCAAAGACATTTTTAACTTGGACCACTTTATTAGCACTTACTTCACACTCAACACCAATCCCGCTCTGCTGTAATCAGGCGTTGAAGAACAACCGGGTAGCATTCGGCTACCCGGTTGGGAACCCTATGATGAAGCATGCCACCAACTAGGTTGGTGGGTGAGGGTTCTTTTTACAAACCCAGTGGGTTTCTGACACTCGAAAAGCGAAACTGAGTCGTCTTGAGTAGTGGGTTCGTCCACATTGTTTAATAATATTATCTCGGGACAGGGACACACCCCAGAAGCAATCCTCGCTCTCTCCTTTTGTTTATATATGTGGTTATCAACAGGACAGTTCTTAGTGGCCTATATCATGTGCGAAGAAATAGTACAGGCTTTCGATGCCTCAGTGGCTCCAAGGTCTCTGGTCTAGACAAGCTCACCGTCCATTTTTACAAAGCTTATAAACTTATTTTGTCTCCCTACCTCCTAGAAGTTTAAGCAGAGGCTCTTAAAGCAGGCATTTTTCCTTCCACCCTTTGGGAAGCTTTCATTACAGTATTGTTAAAACCTGGTAAGCCGGCACATCTCTGAACGTCCTATAGGCTGTTGTCCCTCTTGAAACACAATAATACAATATTGACTAAAGTTCTTGCAGCACGTCTCTCCCTTCTGATGGAGCAGATAATTTTTCCTATACAGACTGGCTTTATCTCACATCCCTCCAAAGCTATCAATCTCTGCAATATTTTTGGTGTTATGAATCACATTTTCCTGACTACTCCAGCAGCGGTTGCCCTTCTGGATGCAGAGGAGGCATTTGTTTCACTGGAGTGACCATTTCTGTGGATGACGTTGGCCAAGTTGGGGATGCTCAACGGCTTACGCGACCTCATCATGCTCCTTTACGGCGGCATTGTTGCGGGTCAATGGCACACTCTCAGAGGCCTTTCTGGTGACCAGGAGCCCATGCCAGGGCTGTCCCCTTTCCCCCTTGCTCTTTGTTATTGCTCTGGAACCACTGGTCAGACTTCTGCAGGAGTGGCACATGCATAGAGGACTCTGGTTTTGGCATGGTCCACTTTTAGTGTCCACGCAGACGGCATTCTACTGTTTGTCCACCCATGCATCTCCCTCCCCTCTTATGCAAGGTGATAATCTTTGGGCATCTCTCTGGCCTGTCCATAAATTGTGGTAAGTCAGAACTTTTTCCGCTTACTGAGGCTACTGTCCCCTGCGACCTGGAGTACCCCCTGTGGTGGTGTGCAGATTCCCCCAAATACCTGGGTATCATCCTGCATAGGCAAAAAGCTGAAGTCATATGCCAAAACTATGGCCCTGCCATCAACAAAATCACCTCGCAGGTGGAGCAATGGATTATGTTATCGTTGCCCATTGTGGGGAACATTGCTATAATAAAAATGGTGGTTCTTTCGTGCTTTCTATATCTCTTTCTAAATATACCTATCGCACTGACCAACAGTTTTTTTCCCACCCTTAGCGGCCTCTTGACATGCCTTGTTTGGGCGGGCCGTCACCCCCGAAACCGATGAGAGACATTGACCCTTCCATACAATTGAGGCGCTTCGGTGTCCCGGACTTCCATTTACACTACTTAGTGGCGCAATTCCACTTTGCCTACTATTGGTTCCACCCAGATTAAAGACTTCTTTATTTGAGACTGGAGTGGGACCAAGGTCAGGACCTACCCCTGTCCTCTCTATGGCCTTTGGGACTCCCACGCAACCCTACTGACATACAGACTCTTTCCACAAAATGCTGGGCTTGGTCTCAGCTCGAACAGTATCTGGGTGGCGGGTTGTTGTATTCTTCTCAGGTGCCCCTCCCCAACAACCCATGGGTCCCTCTTACTCAGGAGCGGCTGATACAACGCACCCTAGCAGCTCACCAGGTGCATACTTTGGCTGACCTATTTACGAATGGCAAGGTGAACCCCTGTCCCGTGGGAATCCTAACATCCATGGATAGTTTTGTTTTTCACTGCTTGCATAATATTCTGCGCAAGACACTGTCCACATACCCTGAAGAACCTGCCGATTCCCCTCCCCTGTCTTTAGTAATATCCACCATAGACAGTAGCAGATTGGTTTCCTGACTTTACTATATCTGCCTGGCACTACGGACAACGGGTGTAGAAAAATCTAGAGCAGCTTGGGAACACAATTTAGGGCACTCCATTCCAGACAACACCTGGTGCTACTGCTGTATGCAGACTAAACTGATCTCTAACATTCACAGGCATAAGTTGCTTCATTGTAAGTACTTACACCGGGCATTCACCACGCCATTAGCGCTCGCTAGGTTAGACCCAGTGCGATCACATCAATGTTCGTAGTGTGTGGCAGACGAGGACAATTTTGTGTATTTGACTTGCAACTGTACTGTTATACTAATGTCATGGAGGGCTGTTTTTGCTTTGATCTCCACCATAATTGACCATACAGTTGACCCTGACCAGCTGATGGCATTGTTGGGATATGTTAAACTCCTGAGTCCAGGTCTGTGACGCTTTACAGCCATAGCACTGTTCTTGGCCAAATGCCAACTAGCTTTACACTGGGACATCAGTGGGGGGTCCCCACTAACAATGTTTGGCTCAAATATATGACTTTCTGTGTCACCACCAGAGAACTTTATGCCTCCCGACAACCTCTAGCTTCCAGACCTAAGGACATCTGACAACCCCTTCGGGACTACCTATTAACATTGAAGCCTGATGTCGACACTGACGCCAATTGTTGAACCTCTTAGCCCATTACATGGCTTGTTGTGCTGACCATAGTCTGTAAGTAGTCTTGTAAGTATGTATAACCCTTTATGCCTCGATGTGTCCAGCCTCAATATTCCTATTTTTCCCCTTCTGGCATCTGCTTGACTGTTGTATTTGCTCATACATTTCAGTCTGATATGCTTATTTTACAATAATATGGATGCACATGTACATATATGATCTGTGCAGCATTGTTTGTCTTACTTTGTAAAATGATAAATAAAGTTAAGAAAAACAAATAGGCACTGTGGTCAAATAGGACCAAGATTTTGGAGGGCCACCCCTGGCTGCACTTCTCAATACGTTGGTAAGAAGACGAGCACAAAGGAGAATGCTCTCCTTGAAAAGATTCACAGTGGCCCCTTCTGGGTGGGCACCTTACCTCTTATCCACCTATTAAGAACATTCATCACTTCAGAGAGCTTAAAACTAATATTGTTGAGGTTTTTTTCCAATTGGATCTCCACCCATCAAAGCCAAGTCAATATTTTGAATGAAGCCAGAAAAGACTGTCGAAAAATGTCTCACACATTTATCAGGAGGGATCACAAAATCAAGACCAGAATGGTTGGAATTAATAAAGTACTGGATGTTACCAATTTGTCAGAAAGCGTATTTACAAAGATTCCCATGTTTCTAATGGTCTGCTTCCTAAAGTCAAGAGCCCTCTTACCGACCAATCTACAGGACTGCACATCTTTCATATTTCCGGTATTAGTTTTTAATGTGATCATAAGATCACCGTGAGCTTTGGAACGATTTGAATTGAGCCATCTGGTTGGCAGCGTTCTACGATGATGCTGAGAAAAGACCAGAAGATCTCTGATTTTCCGCATATGGGTGCAATATGGGTGCAATATGATTTAAGGATCAACGTCCAAACAATGCATGATATCAGTTAGATTACTAGGCATTTGATTAATCAACAGTCATATCTTGTCAACAGCTTCCCATTTCACCAAAATGCCCTTGTTTTCCCTGCCACTAAGGACAATGAGCTTGGGTTTGATTGAGCTAATAAAGTACACGTATACAAGATGATTGACAGAGGATTGTGGTCACTATATTTCTTTGGGTCTTGAAATCAGTAAAGGTGTCATGTAAGATTTTTTAAAATATTTAGCTTCATCAAGTCCCCCCTTATGGTGAATCAAGCCATCACAATATCTACCACATAAGATCTCATCACAGATTACGGGTTTGTTGTATTTAACCTCTTCTCCTCTTTTCTAAAATTCTCATTTGGCCATAATATTTACATTGTTCATCCTCTCTTTCAAGATCATTTCTTGCTCTTTTCACTCCTCGTTTGCCCTTTCTGTATCTGCAAAATTGATAGATAATATCATCAGCATTATAAACAAAGTGATTTCCGCTAAAGGACTCAAAATGGAAATCACTAATCTATGACCTAAGTTACCTAACCAGTTGTTATCAGTTGACAATACCATACTTATCATTTCCCAGGAACCATCTGCTTTCAAATCTTTTAAGTCTTTAATTAAGTCTTTCTAAGTCTTTTGTAACTTTCTAAGTCTCTGCGCTTGTCTGGTATGTATGTGCAACACTGCTGGACCTTTAACAACCGACAAACTCTGCCCTCCTTCGCGAGAAGGATATCAAGGGCAAGTCGATTTTGAATCACAATTGATCTTATAAAAATAATTTCTCCATCTACATCAGAAAATCCCCCAGCTGTACAGTGGCTAATTTATCAGCTGTAGTAGAACGCTGTCTAATTTAATGCAAATGTAACACTACTCCTAGTGAAGGTATTAGAACTTCAAAAATATCACCTACTATTTCACTTGCACTCGCACTTCTCTCCATTCTCCTGATTTCATCTTTGTTTTCTTCTTCAAGATCTTTAACATGATAAATTGTTGGAAAAACAATTTCTATATTACAACTTCCATACCAGCCTCTCAGTAATTTATAAAAAGCATTCTTTCCATATATATAATACACTCCAGGAAAGATGGGATTTACACCCTCTAAGTATCTTCCCCAGTTCTCATACATTTCAAAAGTATGTTCACATTCACTAGAAACTACAAAAATTGTGTTAATATTTGATCTCTTTCTATATATACATAGTTTGCCTTTATGTTGCCAGTCTAAAGCTAAAGAAGCCAGTCCTTCTAATATTTTATTTTCTTCTTGTTTTAGTTCCCAAGGAGTTTATTTAGCCAATGTATAAGGATTTATTGTTACATTATCTCGTCTACTTTCCACTAGATTTACAAAATTCTTTTCAGCTCTCACTAATTTACATGTTAGGTTATTTCTAAGTGCAGAAGTCATATTCAAAGATTGAGTTTGTCTAAATTTGCAACCCATAGTCTTAGAATTCAAAGCTTCAGAATGATGATTTAAGCGTTTACACCAGAAGTTCAGAAAAGATCTGATCTTGATTAAAGTAATAATAATGTAACTGATCAGTACCATAGAATAAGCTACTTAATACACTACATGAAATTCCATATGTCAATGGTAAGCTGATAGGTTGCTCCCTCAGCAACCGATGAAGGTATTTGTATACATACATAGCAATCAGCAACATACATAGTATTAACATATTACATTTGCTGACTAACCAGTTGTTGTAACATTCTGAGGTAAAGTTTTAGCATTCAAAGTAATAGGATCAGTGTCATTAATCTTTGCAGTTTCAGAAGAAATTGTAAGTTTTGAATCTTTTGCAGGAACATAGTGTGATAAATTTAATAAAAAGCAAAGCAAATAATATTAGAGAAATAATAGAAAAAATTCCAGCATATACAAATTTGCATCTAGGAGAGATTCCAGTGTTGGACCTCAGGACTTCTAAGATTGGGATCGTCTAACTAAAACAAAATTCAAAAATAGCAGCAGTGGTTTGAGCATTTTAACAAAGTTCAGCACAACAAATACCAATGCACAGTTCGGCAGCTTCTTTCAATGCGAAGGATTCTCATATCAGCTTGGTTGATGAGTATATTCAAGAAAAATTGCCTCAGTTCTTCAATTGATACTCCAAGGTTGAAATTAAGATCTACAACCAAGTTTGTTTCAAGGAGGTTCAGGTGGATTCGCATTCTTAATACAATGGGTAATAAAGTCATGTTCCCATTCATTTGCTGGCAGAAAAGTCCATTCAGGAAATAAGTACTTTCGACTGGGCACTCTTGCTCTTTTTGATCTCCTCTCAGCAGTTTGCTCATCATCGGTATCACTTGGATCAGACTGTTCAGAGTTTTCAGGAACAGTGTGTGGGACTCATCCTGTTGTCAGGCAACTTCTCAGAATCTCACCTCTTCTGGAGCAACAGTCTCCCCATACAACGCGCTTTCTTGCTGCACTAGGCCCTTCGCTAGCGTCTGTATCTCTCGCAGTCAACTTTGTTTGCTTAGATACTTCAGTACATACAGTTGACTCTCTCGGCCCCCCTCAGGCCACACTAGTACTGTCCATGGAGCCTGCTGGTCCCCAATGGCTTGACCAACCTGATCCCTCTATCTCACTCTAACCACCTGTACATCAGGAACAGGTGCTGTTGTATCATCAAGGGGACTTGGGACTCTGCGATTATGGCTTGCGTGTACCCAGTTGGGAAACTTCCTCAATTCACAGCAGTGTTGGTGACTAGGATCATCTGGAAAGGCCTTAGCCAGCGTGGTTCCAAACATGTTTTGCGCACATGTTTCTTCACCATTACCCAGTCACCAGGACTGAGGTCCTAGCACTGCTCCTGTTGAACTGCAAAAGAAGTTTCCCCAACCTGGTGAGACACAGAACGTACCACGTCAGCCAGACCTTTGCAGTAATCCAAAATAACATTGTCTGTAATTTTTATAAGAGCGTTAGCAGGAACATAATCGGCCCATAATCACTTGGTGTGCCGACAATCCTGTCCTCCTGTTTGGTGTCAAAGAGGCAATGCAGCAAGCCACTTCAAAGACGAAGTGCACACCTTCGTCAATCTGGACTTTAATGTGCCATTCACCTGCTCCAATAATCCAGAAGCTTCTGGACAGGAGCTGCAATGAAGCTTCTGCTCAACCTGTAATGCTGC